>SJYQ01000145.1:455287-478306 GCA_006410935.1 Redunca redunca | reverse complement strand
CTTTGGCCACCTCATGCAAAGAGTTGACTCATTGGAAAAGACTCTGATGCTGGGAGGGCTTGGGGGCAGGAGGAGAAGGGGACGACGCAGGATGAGATGGCTGGATGGCATCACTGACTCGATGGACGTGAGTCTGAGTGAACTCCAGGAGATGGTGATGGACAGGGAGGCCTGGCGCGCTGCGATTCATGGGGCTGCAGAGTTGGACACGGCTGAGCGGCTGAACGGAACGGCACTGAAGGTGTGCAGCCCTTCACAAGCACTGGAGGTGGGTGTGCTCCTCCCTGTCACGGGGAGCACACAGGATGCTTGCTCTCTGTCTCCACTCCATGTCATCTGAGGAGCAGAAGAATTGGTCTTTCTAATTAACAGAGATATGTGCAGTGATGGAATTTGAATAGTGGTTAAAATACTCTAAAAGGAATTCTTTACTAGGGCCCTTCATTCCTCACTTTCCTTTATCTCTATTTTTTTTACATTTCTCTCCTTGCTTTAACCTCTGAGAACATTAGAAGCGTTTATTGTATGGGTTTTGGGATACTTGGTATTAGTTTGGTTATCATTCAATCACATACAGTTATGTGAACCTCTTTTCAGATATCCTGGATAACCTTGCCTAATTTTTTAAAATCTACTCAAGGCAGTGCTAGTGGTTAAGTATCCACCTATCAAATAGGACATGCAAGAGACTCAAGTTTGATCCCTGGGTTGGGAAGATCCCCTGGAATATGAAGTGGCAACCCATTCCAGTATTCTTGCCTGGAAAATCCCATGGGCAGAGGAGCCTGGAGGGCTACAGTCCATGGGGTCACAAAGAGTCATAAACTATTCCTGAGCACAACTACTGGGAGTGAAATAATTGGCACCTTTTTATGGCTTTGTGGATGCACATGCTTTGTACTATATATTTAATAATAATATTAACTTATTCCTATTGAAAGTGAAAGTGTTAGTCGCTCAGTTGTGTCTGACTCTTTGTGACTCCATAGGCCGTAGCCCGCCTGGGCTACTCTATCTATGGAATTCTTCAGGCAAGAATACTGGAGTGGGTTTCCATGTCCTTCTCCAGGAGACCTTTACAACCTAGGGATCGAACCCACATCTCCCATGTCTCCTGCATTGCAGGCAAATTCTTTACCCACTGACCCTCCAAGGTATCCCTTTTGGGTAGGAGATAATTTGGATAACCAGACTGTGAAATAAGAAGATTGGCTACATAGAATGATGCTTTGGACTCAAGAACTGATTTCTAAAATATAACAAGTTTTTATTGAGCCTATTGCTATACACTAGGCATTCTGTTAAACACATCACATACATGATTTGATTAATCCTTTTAAAACCCTATGAGGTAAGCATAATTATTACCCTATATTATAAGTAAGAAACTAAGGCATAGAAAGTTGAAACAATTTTACCAAGGGCATTTAACAATGACAAGCTGAGCAATGGTTTGGTTAATATTTTCCTTTGTACATACTCATTTTTATGCAGATATGCATATTTTGGAGGCAAGTTCTTTATCATTAACTTTAATTGGAAAAGCAATATATTGTTATCAACAAAAGGCAGTCAAAGAATAAAGACTGTGAAAATAAGTCACACTAATAAGTTTTAGGTAGACATGCTTACCGTAAGGACTCTGGATCTGAGGTTTGTTCCTTTTTCCAGGGGATCTTCTCTACCCAAGGATCAAACCCGGGTCTCCTGCATTGCAGGCATATTCTTTACTGTCTGAGCCACCAGGGAAGCCCCTTCTCTTTGTTAAAAGGGGGATTAATAAGTGTTAGGGAGGTGTTAAAAAGGCAGAGGGTTTAGAACCTACTGGTACTTTCCCTTTGAGTTAATTAGGAACTAACAGAACTTTAAAAGAGAAAACTCTTTCAGCAAGGAAGTCAATGATATCTAAAGCCATTTTTGGATACTTTCTGCAATCACTATGATGTCATGATCTCCTAACCCTGATTTGGTTCCTACTTCATAACCCTGAACCCTACTGGCATGTAAGCATTACTACCTTCAACAGTGCTTACTCTCCCTAAACTGTTTTTCTTTAGAAAAAAATTCCTTAGAAAATTTTTTATTTGTTGGTTTTAATCTCTGTTTAATTACATGTTCTTCCCATTGAACTCAGGCAAAGTTCCTTGTGTCTTAGGTCTTTACGGCATAGTGAGTTGAGATCCTAGTGACTGTGATGATGATAATAACGACTGACTTCAATGGCTGAGCATCTATTAATGCCAAGGAAGTGTGGAAGTATTTACAAATGTTCTCGTGTAATCATCACATTAAGGTCAAGAGATCAATATCATTCCCATTTTATGGGGAGAGCAAAACTGAATCTCAGAGCATGAAGTAAGCTGTTTAATGTTACACTTTCTTTCCTTCTGGTCCATACTCTTGTTTTCTGAACGACACATGAATTCTAGAGTGAACTCCAGCTAAGAACTTGTATTTCACGTAAGAGGCTTAGAATGATTTTTCACAGATTAAAAAAAAAATTCTTTCATAGATATTTTAAGAGTTTTACAGTTCCTAAGTATAGACTTGGGTTTCTTTAAAAATTTCATCTTTTTTTTTTCTCTCAAGCTTTCTGTTGGTAAATGATTTAGCTATTTTATACTTCTATTCTTTACACCTGTTTTTCCCTTTTGTCACTCTTATTTCATAAATGTATTCCAGTGGAGAGGCTCCTCTTCTTTATGACCCAATTACTGGCAGCTGATTTAAACAGTGTTCTGTTTCACGTGGAACTGATTCCCTTCACACAATGAAAATCCTCCAGAAGTAGAGAGAGCTGGTCTCTCTGCAGTTTGCCACATACAAAAGAATCATTATTGTTTATTTTTGCTTTTCAGCATTTCCTCCGACTTCTTGTTCCTGTGACTGTTAGAAGGTTTGATTAAACGCTCGATTAGATGGGCTATTTCCCAGTTGCTAGGGCTGAGTCAACTTTATTAAAGTTCCTGCAGAGCAGTCACTGGAGTGCATCTGCTTCTTCCCACTGCCAGACTCTCTCCTTCCTACTGTCTTCCCATACAATATTTTCCCTTTGTGGTATTTCCCTGGCAACCCAGGATTCCAATTGCCAAACTGGACGCAGCATCTACCACTCACCTTTCCTTGATGGTGGGATAAACCACTTTTTTTTTGGTAATTAATGCTATGGTTGAAAATTCGCATGTTTTTCCCTTTCCTTTGAAGCCTTCGGAATTCCTGTCTCTCTCCACCCCCCTCAATTTTTATAGGAGGAAGCTTTTAATCTTGAGGAGTTCTAAATGTATCTTCCGAATTTCTTGGAGATTTCTGGGAACACCAGAAATAGAAAGCTCTCGAGTACAGAGCATCAACAAGTCATATGACTCCAAAATACACCTTTACAAATGAAAGAGCGAAATGACAATTGCCTTTGTCCCTGTCAGGTAAATGGCTCATTGTACATCAAGTCTTGATAAAGGCAAAACAAAAAGTCACAGTGCTGTTGACATAGGAGCCCATCTGGGGCAGCTCTTTGACTATCAGGGACTTTGTACACGTTCATTGGCATTTCAGCACTTGCCTGTTCTTTAAACGACATCATCTTCTAGCCAGAATATAAATGTGTGATGAAAATTTCCACATATTTTACACAGTCAGCCTCTTGGTGTAGTTTTTCCTGATAACAGAAAGTTGGTTGGCAAAGAGGAAGTTATCTGAATTGTTGAAGTAGCTCTCCTGGTTGAGATAAACCCGTGTTCAGCAACTTGTTTTCGATTTGTAAAAACAAGCCAGATAAGCCTCTCTTGCAGGGGTTATCTCGGCTCTTTCAGAGGATTCCAGACTAATCGTGCACCCATGCAGTCTGCTGCCAAGGCTTATTTAGTGACAATTTTCTGCCTTGCAAATGAGGCATGAAAATTTAGGCAAATATGCCTGGAAACCTCCAGATTAAAACAGGAAAAGATAAGACAACTGGTTTGTTGAACTAGATAAGATATGAGAATGAAGCCTCAGGGATCCTATTTCAGAAGATTGATGAAGAAAATTCTCAAAGGTAATGAGCCAAAAATTCAATAGCTTCTTTGAGAGATGAAGGAAGAGTTTTATTTTGTCTCTTCCTTAAACACGCGATTTGCCTAGACTTGAGAAGGAGTGCACCTTTGGAATAATCATACCAGAATAAAATTGTAGTGCATCCTACATTTTCATGCTTGTTACTCTCATGCTTCCTGGAGCACTTATCTCTACCACCCACTTTGGCATTTGATTGCCCATTCTGGTGATTTATCCTCACATTTCTTATTATTCTTGTCTTTCCAAAGACAATGAACATTGATTAAGCAAGTCTTTTATGTTCTATGGTAGGGATTCTTGCATACTTTATCTCATTCAGTACTTGGGACAAATTTGTGAAAAAATGTTTTATTATCTCCATTGTTTTAGTCTTGGAAAGAAAACAGAGAGATTTAAGTCACTTAGGTGGAGGAGCCTGGACATGTAGCCCCATTTATCTGACTCCAAATCTTTCTCCCACACTTCACATCCCTAATGATATTGTAAATTCTTTGGAAGCACAGATGGATCCCAATTGGATTGAATTTATTACACTTGGAAGGTTATCTCACTAAATCAACTCTTTCAGGCTTGAGAGAGGTAATGTAAATGACTAGGTCACCAATATGCATAATAAATTATTTCTATACATTATCTCACTTGATCTTCAAAATAATCCCCAGTGTAGGAATGATGATTACTAACATCTACAGATTAAAAGATGGAAGCTTAATGAAGTTAAGACTGACCATGTCCATATAGCTAATATGTGACCAAATAGAAATTCAAATGCATATCCATCTGATACCTGTTTCCAAAGTTTTGTCCACTCTACCAATATGTCAATGAATGAATTATTGAGCTTTTAACCACCCAATCAAGTGTGCCCCTTCTGCTATGGACTGAATATTTCTGTCTGTCCACCCCTATACCCCACCTCCCACCCTGCAAATATGTATGCTGAAATCCTAATCCCCAAGGTGATATCATTAGGAAGTGGGGCCTTTGGGAGAGGGCTAGTACATGAGGGTGGGACCCTTGTGAATGGGATTAACGCCCTTATAAAAGAGGCCCTAGAGACTCCTGGCCCCTTTCACCATGTGACATTATAGCTAGATGGTCCTCACTACTCACCAAATTAGCTAATGCTTTGACCTTGGACTTCCCAGCCTCCAAAACAGTGAGAAATAAATTTCAATGGTTTATAATCCTATGGTATTTTGTTGTAGCAGCTCAAAAGGATAAATTATCTTCTTGCTGAAAACACCTCCTTCTTCATGTTCTGTGATTCCCTATGACCATAGTTACCCTCATACATCTTTCATTGCTGTTTTAAAAATAATGTTTATCATAATACGTCCCATGCAAATCAAAAAGCACAGGGAATCACATCACAAATATTCATGGCAAAGGCAACATTTTGGTTTCCTATTTGCTTTGGATTTTTTTTTTTTAAGAAATGAAATATTACAAACACTAGTTAAAACTCTTTCTTAACCTCATTCTATTTCATTGCTCTCTCTTACCTGAGGCAATAGTTATCTTAAAGTTGCTGTTTCAGTTCAACACAGCTTATTCACCTGCACATATTTTAACTACATGGATATAAATAATTATATATACATGTGTGTGTGCTAAGTTGCTTCAATCATGTCCAACTTTTTGTGATCCCATGGATTGCAGCCTGCCAAACTCCTCTGTCCATGGGATCCTCCTGGCAAGAACACTGGAATGGGTTGCCATACACTCATCCTGGGGATCTTCCCAACCCAGGGATTGAACCCAGGTCTCTTATGTCTCCTGCACTGGCAGGTGGGTTCTTTACTACTAGGGCCACTGAAGAAACTCCAATTATATAAGCATATACTATTAATTTATTTGCTTATAGACATTAATAAATGGTATCATTCAGTTCAGTTCAGTTCAGTCACTCAGTTGTGTCCGACTCTTTGCGATCCCATGAATCGCAGCACGCCAGGCCTCCCTGTCCATCACCATCTCCTGGAGTTCACTCAGACTCACGTCCATCGTGTCCGTGATGCCATGCAGCCATCTCGTCCTGGGTTGTCCCCTTCTCCTGCCCCCAATCTCTCCCAGCATCAGAGTCTTTTCCAATGAGTCAACTCTTCGCATGAGGTGGCCAAAGTACTGGAGCTTCAGCTTTAGCATCATTCCTTGGGAATGCTTTATTATGAAACTTTTCAAAATCATATTTTTTGTGATTTATCCTTGATGAAAAAAGTAATAATTTATTGTTTATAGTGCTGGAGTCTATTCCATTATATAGTACTAAAGTTTATCCATATTTTTATTAACAGTAATTAAAAATTTTTTTGCAGGTTTATAATACTGTTACTGCTGTTGAATAGGAATGTTATTAATTAAAAAAAAATGTTGTCCCTGTATCCAGAAAGCCTTCCAAAGTCTATTAGATCTAAAAATTTCTCTCTATACTCTCCATGAATCCTCTACACCTAACAATAGCTTTTTGTATTTTTTTCCATTAATAATTATCATACCTTATTTCTTGCTTTGCTCCTTAGCTAAGACCTTCAGCACAAAGGTAAATAACAGCAGCAATAAAGTTGTCCTTAAATTATACTTTATTTTGAAGGTAACACTTCACAAGTTTAATAATTTGATATAAGTTTTTGATAGAATACTTAATCAGGTGAAGGCTCCCCTGGTGGCTCAGATGTAAAGAATCTTATCTGTAAATGCAGGAAACTTGGATTCGATGCCTGGGTCAAGAAGATCCCCTGGAGAAAGAAATGGCAACTGACTCAAATATTCTTTCCTGGGAAATCCCATGGACAGAGGAGCCTGCTGGTCTACCATGTCTCTTTTGAGTCGGGCATGACTTAGAACTAAATAACAACAAAAATCAGATTAAGTGTTCAGAACAGAACAGAAGTACTGTTCTCTTTCATTTTTTGCTTATTATTTTTTTAAATTCATGATTACTATTGAATTTTATTAAATGCACTTTCAAAAATCTCTTGAGACTTGTTAACTCCTTAATTTCCATTGCACATTCCTTTTGGAGGCCTTGAAGTGTAGCAGGCCCAAAAGCCCAAGGCATATCCTCTCTATCTTTATCAAGGATTCGTAACTCACTCTGTGTGCTTGTGTGGGGAATTGGAAGAATCACAGATGCTCAAGAGACTGAATCAATTGTTCCAGATGAGACCTTGGCTTTGCTACTTTTACAAGCTCCTTAGGTGTTTTTACCTTGAGTTGAGAAACACTATCATCAAGATACTTTAAAAAATGATTGTGATACGAGAGGGATGGAGAGATCAAGGGAGAAGGATGTTTTACTGAAAGAGGGTATATTTTTCTTTAAAAAATACCTTATTCACCATTATAAACTTGCTCTCTCTCTTTTTCCAGTAGCAAGTTCTTTTTATGATTATATCTTATAGGAGGTTGGATGAGACCTGCAAATGAACAAACTGTGGCTGACTAGGGGCTTTTCCATTGCTGTAAAATAGAAACAACTGTCTTGATTTCATTCTATACATTTACTACAGATAAAATATTTCCTCTTATATTTAAGAAGGTTTGAATATTAACCACTTCCTCCCCTCATACAAGTGAAAGCTATTTTTCCAAGAGCCAGACTCCAAGACAAAAAGTATCACCAGACAAAAGGATCTCAATACACAAAAGAAAAGGAGGAGGATTGGGAGGATAATAAGATAAAAAAGAGAGAAAGAAAAAAAAAGATTGCTAAATTCATCACTTCCCTCAGTAGACCACAGTAAGGGGGAAGCCCTTAACTCAGAACTACCTAGTCAGCAATTGCAGTTTAACAAGATTCCTGGTGATTCACATACACAATAAAGTTTAGAAGCCCTGGTTAAATGAAGCATTAGTTCTCAACCCTGGATGCACAATCTGCACTGGGACAAATTTTAAAAATGAAATGCTGGGTCTTCTCCAGAGACTGATTCAATTGGACTGGGTTGGGGCATACTAGAATCACTCAGGGAAAAATTAGCTCCAGTTGATGGAGAGGAAAGTGGGAGTTGGTACATTCCTAGTGACCCAACGTGAAGTGGTAGTATCCAAGAAGTTAGTGGTGAAATTAAAGGCAACTCCAAGGATTTTAAAGAATGGAGGAAACTGATAATACTGTTGATAATCCTTCCTGCTATTTCACACCTGAGATTCTTGACTAATGGTCCATCTTTTTGCACAAAAGGTACACATTTAGAATATGGAACCAATCTTCCATGGATGCTGAGGGATGACTCTATAAACTGTATTCCTAAGAGTGTTTTGAATTCATTTAATTACAGTATCCTTATTATTTCTTTACCCTAAATGATCTTCAGTTCAGTTCAGTTCATTTCAGTCACTCAGCCGTGTCCGACTCTGTGCGACCCCATGAATCGCAGCACGCCAGGCCTCCCTGTCCATCACCAACTCCCGGAGTTCACTCAGACTCACGTCCATTGAGTCAGTGATGCCATCTAGCCATCTCATCCTCTGTCATCTCCTTCTCCTCCTGTTTAGAATGTTTTTTTTTTTTTTTAAACAAAGCGTTCTTGGAAAGAGTTGTAGTTTGTCCCAAATCTGAGGTTTTGTAGAAATAAAATCTCACTTCTGTGTATTTGAACATTTTGCTCACTGTATTTTANATTTAATATCTTTAAATTTTATTAAAGTTTCAGTTCTTTTATAGTTTTCTTTCAAATTGACAAATAGAATTACCTTTTGTTTAGTAGAATAGCACAATATAATTTTGCTTCTATGTCAGTATAAGGGGGAATAATCTTTTTCACTCATATTTGGGATTATTTTGTAAATCTCTTCATAGTCAAATATAAGATTAGTATCCAGTTGTACTATCTGCAGTCTTAAATCCTCTCCTTTTTCTGTTGAACATCATTTCAAATAGATCTTTAGCCTGCTCCCCAGAATTATTATGTTTCTTATGCATTTAATAATAATGTGATGCTTCCTTTTTTTCAGACCTTTTCCACTTAGAATGCCATTCTAAGCCTCTTGATCCTGCTTTATAGTCATTTAAACCATTACTGAACTCTTTTTTCCTTCTTCTTTCTTCTTGGTTTTTTCTGACAAATTCGATCTACCTCTACAACCGCAACTGCCATTCATCCTGACTCATCTTTATTCAAATGATAGTACCAAGGAGATATAACTAATTGACTATGTAAGTTTGATTCTGCTTTTACTCTCTGGATAGAAGAATTCATAATTATCCACTTTCATGAAATCTCTAGCTTTGGGGGCTGGGTGCTTGACTCATACAGTCTTCCTATGCTCCAATTCTGAATATATGGCTCCATTCAAGAATACATTGATCAATTGACTACTTTCATACTTTCATAGAAAGAAAGAAAACTAAAATAAATGTATGTACTGAATAAGCCTTCACTTTTTTGAGTATAAAGTGATTTTGAAGAGCTGCGGTAGACATTTTGACACTTTTCCAAGTAGTTCTAAGGTTGTATATGAATCTGTAAACAATATCTGCCTACCCTGAAAGAAGTATTGGAAATTCCCAATGTGTCATCATGAGTATCTTTTCTAGTTAGTCTGGAGATAAAACTTCACTGAAAAGTCTTCCATATGGTTTTCTTCCCATATGCTAACAAAGGAAGGCTAATATTCTATGACTAATATGCTTCTATATAGTCTATAAACATGATGCCAGGTATTTTAATAGGGTGTTCTGAAAACTTGCTCCTACTCTCAAATTACAAAGTCCTTAAGAAGACATTTTCAAGGGTCCTTGTAAATCAAGGTAAATTCATGTTCTGGCGGATATACTGGGTGAAGAAAGGGGACAGAGAGGCAATTTTGGAAAGTGAATGGATGGGAACAATAGTAACAAATAAAGTCACCAATCACATTTCTCTTGTTCTTTTCCCACCTGCTCTAAGGATCCTTTAGTTGTGCATTTCCCTGAAATAGTTCTAAGGATCCTAACGGGGAATCCTATGTGCTCGATGGAGGGCCATTTTGGATGCATTCTAAGTTCTTATCTTTCATTCTTCCTTGTTCAAGATGGTTATGATGATGACTTTTAATACTGACAATGTCCAGAACTAACTTCTCTAACTCCTCATCTATTTCTGCTTATTGACTATGCCAAAGCCTTTGACTGTGTGGATCACAATCAACTGTGGAAGATTCTGAAAGAGATGGGAATACCAGACCATCTGACCTGCCTCTTGAGAAACCTGTATGCAGGTCAGGAAACAACAGTTAGAACTGGACATGGAACAACAGATGGGTTCCAAATAGGAAAAGGAGTCCGTCAAGGCTGTATATTGTCACCCTGCTTATTTAACTTATATGCACAGTCCATCATGAGAAATGCTGGGCTGGATGAAGCACAAGCTGGAATCAAGATTGCCAGGAGAAATATCAATAACCTCAGATATGCAGATGTACCAACCGTATGGTGGAAAGTGAAGAGGAACTAAAAAGCCTCTTGATGAAAGTGAAAATGGAGAGTGAAAAAGTTGGCTTAAAGCTCAACATTCAGGAAACTAAGATCATGGCATCTGGTTCCATCGCTTCATGGCAAATAGATGGGGAAACAGTGGAAACAGTGGCTGACTTTATTTTTATGGGCTCCAAAATCACTGCAGATGGTGATTGCAGCCATGAAATTAAAAGATGAATACTCCTTGGAAGGAAAGTTATGAGAAACCTAGACAGCATATTAAAAAGCAGAGACATTACTTTACCAACAAAGGTCCGTCTAGTCAAGGCTATGGTTTTTCCAGTAGTCCTGTGTGGATGTGAGAGTTGAGCTATAAAAAATCTGAGCAACAAAGACTTGATGCTTTTGAACTGTGGTGTTGGAGAAGACTCTTGCGATTCTCTTGGAAGGCAAGGAGATCCAACCAGTCCATCCTAAAGGAAATCAGTCCTGAGTGTTCATTGGAAGGACTGATGTTGAAGCTGAAACTCCAATACTTTGGCCACCTGATGCAAAGAAATGACTCATTTGAAAAGACCTTGATTCAGGGAAAGATTGAAGGTGAGAGGAGAAGGGGACGACATAGGATGAGATGTTTGGATGGCATCACCGACTCAATGGACATGAGTTTGAGTAAATTCCGGTACAGGGAGGCCTGGCGTGCTGCAGGGGTCACAAAGAGCTGGACACAACTGAGCGACTAAAGTGAACTGCACTGAACTCCTGTAACACTTAACACACCAGTCCAGCTTCTGCTTCTGGGGCTCCACAAACACAATACCTGTACATTAGGACTAGCTTGATGCTACTACTGAAATTTTGTTCCCTCTGAATCCGGGCTAAGTGTCTCAACCATCCAAGTCATCTCCTGAAAGTGGTATTCCTGATCATTATGTAGGAATGGCTGGGTTTTTTTGGTTGTTGTTATTTCCTACATTGCAATTATTATGTATTTTTCTTATTCATTTCACAATGCCAGACATTGTACAATATTTAAATGAATAAAGGAAGATCACCTAGGCATTTTATTAAATATATCTATTATTAGACTCCATCCCCAAAGATTATGAATCACTGTCTGGAGTTGAATCTAGGAGACTGATTTTTACAAAGCGCTCTCATGTGATTCTGCAGGTGATCTGTCTAGGGACCATGGGTTAAGCAATAAATATGGGACTTGGCAAAATTCTACATGTGAATTGGGTTTTACCATTGGAAAGAAAAAAAAAGTTAACTTAAAGGAAGTCCAGAAGGTAAATGAAATGTGGATTTACTTAGCAGTTTATTTACATGTATCTGGCTTAGCAGGTAAAGAATCTGCTTGCAATGCAGGAGACTTAGAAGATGCAGGTTCAATCACTGAGTCAGGAAGATCCCCTGGGGGAGGAAATGGCAACCCACTGCAGTATTCTTGCCTGGAGAATCCCATGGACAGAAAGGCCTGGTAGGGTATAGTCCATGGGGTTGCAAGGAGTCAGACACAACTGAGCACGATGAGCACATACCTAATTACATCATTTATTACACAGATGCCATGCCAATTTTGAATCAAGAGCTATTTTCATTAGGAATGAATAACCCAATGATGAGTGACAAAGGCAAAGTCCTAACCCTGGTTCTTTTCTTTCTTATCCATATTTTTGAGGTTCCCCCACCCCGCCACCTTGGTAGTAAATAATGTCTTGTGTAGTTTTGTGGTTATAATGGCTACTAATGTTTTCTTCAAATCATTTTGCCCAAGTTAATGCTGCCCTTGCTAATATACTTTGTCATTTATCTCATTGGACATCACATTTTGCATTTAAACTTTGTTAAATTGTATTTTAGTGCTGAATGTGACAGAAATCTGTCCAGTTAGGAAGATTGTATATGCTACATTTTATAGATGTGATTGTTTTTCTTAGCTAGGTTTCCCTGTAGGTCATATTAACCTAAGCTTCCTCTTTGTGATATTTGTTGTATATTTCTGTAAGGATCACTTGTGTTTTACAGTAATCCTGCCTTCCTCTGTGGTGGTGTTCCTCAAACTACAATGTGCAAATAAATTACCCAGTCAAGAAGAGGTGTGATGGAGCTAAGGATTCAGCATTTAATAACAAGTTCCCAAATGCTGCTTGTCTACAAACCAAGCTTCAAGTAGCTAAGCTCCAAGGGCTTCCTTGGTGGCTCAAATGGTAAAGAATCTGCCTGCAATGTGGGACAACTGGGTTTGATCTCTGGGTCAGAAGTATACCCTGGAGAAGGAAATGGCAACACACTCCAGTAATCTTGCCATGAGGATCCCTTGGACAGAGGAGTCTGGTGGGCTACATTTTCTGGGGTCACAAAGAGTTGGACACAACTGAGCGATTAACACTCACTTTCAAAGAAAGCAAGAGTTGGTTTCATAGCCCTATAGCCATTGTCAGTTCAGTCGCTCAGGTGTGTCCGACTCTCGCGACCCCACGAATCGCAGCACGCCAGGCCTCCCTGTCCATCACCAACTCTCGGAGTTCACTCAAACTCATGTGCATCAAGTCGGTGATGCCATCCAGCCATCTCATCCTCTGTAGGTCTGTAAATAATCCTTTTTCAGAAACAATCCTTTTCCAGAAAGAGACTTCTTCCTCGTGAGCAATCTCTCTGAAAAACAAAAATCACTTTAACTGTCTTATCATCTTGGGTACTTATAATATACATAATCACACTAACAAGTATTAACTATGAACTATACCCTTGTCAGTTTAACTGCATTATCTCTCAAGATTTTACTCAGCTCTTAGCCTCTTCCTAATACCTCTACCACAAGAATTAGATCTTCATTGTTTCTCATTTTAATTACTGTAAAATATACTAAATTTAATTACTATAAAATATTCTAAATGCTTTCCTTTTCTCAGTTTTTCCTTGTAATTGCTGTTCCATTTATTTCCTCTTGCCTCCTCTTTCTTCATCATCTTCTCACATGAAACAGCTTCTGATGTGCTTAACACAGGCACAGATGGAGCCTAAACCCAGAAGGAGGTAAAGAGTGAGTGTTTCCATTTCACCTAACCTACAGGCTGGACCCTCTGATTGAGTGCGAAACAAAGGCTGGGCATAGTTGCGCTTTCATGCTCTGGATCCATTATATCTGTTGCAATGAGACAGCAGTGTACCAGGCCAGGGGGAGAAGGCACATCCCTATGAACTGTAGAGGATTAAGCCTATAACATATTCAGTATGCTTTGGTGCAGCCAACAATCAAAGGTTTTTCTTTCCCCTAGCCACATTGGAAGCTGTGCTAGAGGTAAACAAGCACGTGTGAGAAGGGGGTAAGTTAATAGGAGCAGCATTTTCAGAGTATCATTGAGGTTGCTTTTTCATGACTTAGAGTCTTAAGAAGTATATTTGAGTTCCCACTCCACTGGCAGGAAGAAATGACCAAGTATGCTCTGTAGACACAGCAAAGCACCTCAAGGAATTTCCAGAAATATTTGGGAGGAGTTACCCCCAAAAGAGCCGGTTCTTGCCAATCATGTTTGGCACCCAGTCGTGGGTCCCAAAATGTTGAGATTTGTGAAGCGATATTAAATCAATGTGACCCAATTTTATACACAAAAGCTTTTGGACTTTCGACCTTAGAAGCTCTTTCTATATCCCCAGGACCTGTTCATGCCTGGTAGATCAGGAATACCATTAAATATTTCCTGAATAAATTTAAATAGCTAAATAATTTTTTAATGTATTATATTCCAGAGCTTCCCTGGATCAGCTACCTAACAAATCTATTGACAGCCAAGAATGATGACTTAATATTTTTTGTGTGAATATTATGCTAATTTCATTTATATGAAAATAGTCAGCAATCTTTTTCCTAAATTAAAAAAAAAAAGAAAATTGAACTCTTCATAGATATGGCTTATATCTGTTCTTTTTCAAACTATGTTCTGAAAAGCCCTGGAGTTCCCCCAAAATGTGGGAGACACTATGGGGACAGGAGAACCGAGGAGGGTAAGCAGACCTCTGTATTCCTCATCTCATTTCAAGCAGATTTTATCTACTTTCTCCTGTTTTATATATTGGATTTCCAAGTAGAACTTCATTTGGAAAGGGGGATCTTCTGGAAATAAGTAAATAAATGAACTGGAAATTCAATGATTGACAGGTTTCTGAAGTGTGTTGGTTGCCTTAGCTTTCCTGGGGCTGTTCTACAAAGTATGTTCCCTCCTTTTGTTTGCTACCAGCGTGGTATTACAGGCTTTTCCACTGGGTGACTCACTTGTGTTGACAGAACTCCAGCAGGTTTCACAGGAAGCTGGGGCCTCTGTAAAGTGTGTATGGGAGGAAGCTGTGTGCTCTCAGATCTCAATGTAGCCACTGAATTAATATGGTTACTTCTGAAGAGAGGTGACTCCATGAAATATTAACCAGACCTAGCTTCAGGGATAAAGGCTAATTCCTGCTGTGTCATCAGCACTTTTGAGCATAAAATTTTCAAGTGCTGGAAAGTTTCCTTCCTTACTTCATCGCTGTTAGTGTCAGTGTCATTCTCCCTGGCTTTTTCTTTAGCTTGGCTAAATGACCTTATAATAAAAGTTACTGAACTACATGGAGGTCAAGTTCATCAGGGAATTTACTTTATGTTTCTAAGAGATCACATCACTGTCTGTGATCTCAACTTCAAATAGAGAAAATTTTATAATTTCAACTAATTTTCACTTGAGGTTATTTTCTGCTAATTTTATCAAAAATTCTTGAACTTATTTATATTTTTCATCTGAACTACATTTTCAGATAACCACTTTCTGAGCATAATTCAATGGTTTATACAGTTTACTGTTTAATTTTGTTGTTTCAAAGTTTTAGAAGAGTCCCATCTTTTTATAGTTCCAAAATGGTGGCAGTAAATTTTTATTCATCTTCTTAATTTCCATTATGAGTTTTTAAATCCTTTTTTTAAAATTGTGTTAATAAAAGCAGAAGCTTTTAGTTTTTTACCGTTGAGTATGATAACTGAAGATTTGTCCTATATGTTGTTATTTTGTTGAGGTGTATTTTATCTATATCTTCCTTGTTGTGTCTTTATTATAAATGGATGTTGAGTTCTGTCATATGCTCTTGCTCTATCTATTGAGATAGTTATTTGATTTTTCCCCTTTATTTCATTAACGAGATATATCACAGTGATTGATTCACAGACGTTGCATCATTCTTGCATCTCTGGAATAAATTCCACTTGATTGTGGTGTATAATCCTTTAAAATTATTTTTGAATTTGATTTACAATATTTTGTTGAAGATTTTTCTATTTATGTTCATCAGAGATATTGGCCTGGAATTTTCTTTTCTTTGGCATCCTTGTCTAGTTTTATAATCAGGATAATGTTGGCCTCATTAAATAAAAGGAAGAATTTGGAAGAGTTCCCTCCTCTTTTATATTTTGGAAGAGTTTAAGAAGGGGTTGGTATTAATTCTTCTTTGAATATTTGATAGAACTTACCAGTGAAGCCATCTGGTCCTTCCTGAACATTTGTTTGTTGGGAGGCTTTTGATTACTGATTCATTCTCCCGACTTGTAATCAGTCTGTTCAGATTTTCTATTTTGTCATGATTTAGTTTGGGTATGCTGTATGTTTCTAGAAACGTATCTATTTCTTTTAGGTTGTCCAATTTGTTGGAGTATAATTTTTTGTAGTATTTTCTTATGATCCTTTTTAAAAATTTCTGAGGTACAGTTGTAACATCTCTTTTTTTCTGATTTTACAGATGGAGTCCCTCCATCTCTCTTTTTTGCTTTTTCTATTTTGGTGAATCTAGCTAAAGTCTTGTCATTGAAAAAAAGAAATCTTTTCAAAGAATCAGTTCTTGGTTTCGTTGATCATCTCTATTGTCTTTCTATTTTTTTATTTCATTTATTTCTTCTGCAATCTTTATTTGTTCTTTTCTACTAACTTGGTCTTCACTTGTACTTTTTCTAGTTCTTTGAGATATAAGTAAGTTAGACTGTTTAGTTGAGACTTTTTTTGTTTCTTGAGGTAGAAACAAGACTCGTTTCTTGTAACTATAAACTTTCCATGAATTTTGGTATATTTCCATTTTTGTTTGTCTCAAGGTGTTTTAAAACTTCTCTTTTGTTATTTTCTTTGGNTTTCTTTGGCCCATTTGTCAGTTGTTTAAACTCCATATATTTGTAAAGTTCCTAAGTTTCTTCATGTAATTTTAATCTTGCTATCTTTGTACTTGGATAAAATGCTTGATATAATTTCAATCCTGTAAAATTTATGAAGACTTTGTGGCCTAACATATACTCTATCCTGGAAACTGTTCCAAGTGCACTTGAGAAGAATGTGCATTCTATTGCTTTTTTGTTTTGTTGTTTTTTAAATATATCCAGCCACTATGTCTTTTGATTGGGGAATTCAATCTATTTACATTTAAAGGAAAAATGGTAGCTCAGTAGTAAAGAATCTACCTGCAATGTAGTGCCCGTGTCTCTTTTCCTAGAGGAGAGGTAAGAGATGCACATTGGATCCCTGAGTCGGAAGATCCCCTAGAGAAGGAAATGGCAACTCATTCAAGAATTCTTGCCTGGAGAATCCCATGGACAGAGGAACCTGCTGGGCTACAGCCCATAGGGTCGCAAAGAGTTAGACATAACTGAAACGACTTAGCACTTACTATTGCCTTTTTTCCCCCCTGTCTTGTAGTTCTTTTGTCCAGTTTTTTTTCTCTCTTGCTGTTTTACTTTTTTTTTTCCTTTAGTGACATAGTTTGCTCCCTTTCTCTTTTTCTTTTGTTTCATTTCTATGTATATTTTGTGTTTACCATCAGGCTTACAAAAAATGTCTTTCTGTTAAAGCAGTTTTTTTGTTGTTGATGTTGACAACTTAACTTCAGTCACATATAAAAATTCTACAGTTTACCATCTCTAACCCTAACTTTGTTATTCATCTCAAAAATTGCATCTTTTATACATTGTGTATCCATTAGTATATTTTTATAGCTATTATATTTTTACACTTTGCCTTTTAACTTTTATATCAGAATTAAAGTGATTTATCAACCACTATTATAGAATTAGAATATTCTGCATTTGTCTATATTTATCTTTAACAGCANGCTTTATGCTCCATATGCTTTTGTGTTGCTTTTTAGCATTTTTTCATTTTATCTTAAAGGACTTCCTTTAGCATTTCTTGTAAGGTAGGTCTAGTGGTGATAAAATCCATCAGCTTTTGTTTATCTGGGGAAGTCTTTATATCTCTTTTATTTTTTGAAGGACAGATATGCTGGATATAGTATTCTTGGTTGGCAGCTTTTTCACTCAGTCCTTGGAAATATATATAATTACACTGAATACAATTTTTAGTTTACTTATTGAATTCTTTAGCTCCAAAACTTGATTTGCTCTTGTTTATATTTCCTCTTTGCTAAATTGCTGTTTTCTTCTATTTTCATTTTGAATTTGCTCTATATTTTTTTAATGTGTTATTTTCTTTAGCTTGACCATCTTTATGAGTTAGTTTGGATTTTTGTCAGGTAATTCATATACCTTATTTCTTTCATGTTCCTTTCTGGAGATTTATCTTTTTCATTTGGTTGGGCCATTTCCTCCTTTTTCTTTGCATTCTTTGTAACTTTGTGTTGGTACCTGTGTTAATAAGAAAACAGTATCCTTTCCCAATCTTTATGGACTAGATCCATACAGGGAAAGACCTTTACCCATTAGACTTTATAGATATTCTAAGGGCCTTTCAAACTTTTCCTATGAATGTGTCTCTAACTATAAATCTACACAAACAAGTCTTTTGTGTAGATTCCTAATTAAAGGGATACACTGTTCCTTTCTAAAAATTCTTTCTTTTTTCAAAAAGGAACTTGTAATCTCTTGCCCCCTCTGGTGTCTGTCTTCTACGCCACAGATCCTTTAAAGTAGAGCTATGACACCAACTACTTTTTGGTCTCAATGTCCTGTAGGCATTTAGATTATGTCAGGTCATATCAGGTCCCCAAGTTGAAACAGACAGAACTGTATCCACAAGCAGTCCCCGGAAACCTGGCATGTTGAAGGCATGCTCCACTGTTCTCTTTCCCCTTGAAGACGTAGATTCTGAACTGTGTCAGTCTGAGTCTGCTGTACTGTGGGTCCTCTGGAGAAGCAGAAAGACGCACAGCTGTTTTGCTTGTTGTTGTTCTCAGTGGCCCCTAGGCATGTTGATTGTGCTGGGTCCTGTCAGTGCTCTGAGATAAGCAAGACGGAAACCAATCCCGTGGGCAGCCCTTGCCTCCCAGGTTCAGAAACTTGAATGTACACTCCTCAGTCTTCTCTTTGCCTCTCTGTGAAGAAGCCAGAAGCTGGGAGTTTTATTCTGATTATGTGAGAGGGCTCATGGTGACAAGACTCCAGCCATATTCCTACTGGCTTTGATGAAGTTGGTTTTATGCTCATCTGGGGTACAGGGGCCCTTGCGCTCTTTCCTAAGATTTCTCATAAAGAGAATCATTCCACGTATTTTTGTTGAATAATGTGGAAAAGGAGGGTCTTGGACTCCTTATTCTGGTATATAGCTATATCACTTTTTAATCTTTGTAGAGGCTTTATGTTTATACCAATTGATCAACTTATGTTGAGTATTATTTAAGGGTTTGATGTGACGGAATGAATATGATAACTTATGAGTTCTGGTCTTTCTTAAAAATTTACCATCTAGCTTTAGAAATTAGCAATAGACATTCAAATAGATAGTAATGAAGTAAAAATTAAATAACGAGAGGGAAAAATAAGTAACTTCATAGGTCCTGGCTTCACTGTGTTCAGAGCATTTTTGTCCCATGCAGGCTCAGCCTCACCTATCTCTTCAGATAGGGCATGAATACCAGTAGATATGATTGGGATTGTTGTTGCTGTTGTTCAGCCCTACGTCCCTAAGTCACATTCAACTCTTTGTGAGCCCATGGAATGTAGCACACCAGACTCTTTTGTCCATGGGGTTCTCCAGGCAAGAATACTGGAGTAGGTTGCCATGTCCTTCTCCAGGGGATCGTTCCAGACCAGGGATCAAGCCCATGTCTCCTGCAGTGGCAAGCGGATTCTTTACCACTGAGCCACCAGGGAAGCCCTATGCTTGGAAACATCAGCACTAATTCTCCCTCTTCTGCCAATCAAACCAACATTCTTCAGTCCATGTAGCTGCTCTTGATTAGTAGAATAAACTGGAAGTCTTCCTACTAAACTCCCAACAATAGATTGAAAGCTTTAAATATTAATGTTAGCCCAAATGAAACCAGATTTCAGCATATGAAGCTATCCTTCAACGAGCAAAACTCTTCTGGGTTGGCAAGCACTTTTCTAGTCCTGGTTATTTGCTTTTCTCCAATCAGACCACAACATTGAGGTTCCAGTTTCTTGTGTGTTGGGTCCCCTAGGTTGTGACAATTTCAAAGCCATGGTTAATTAACTACTGGACGAATTATAGTAAATAATAAATGATGAATTTCAACAGACTTGGAGATTTCAGGTTAGAAAACACTGACCACAATTCATGATTTAAAAAATCTGTCTTCAGATGGAACATCTAGTTCTATCCAGATCCTGTAAAACTAAAAAATAAAAACAAATGTTTCTTAACTCTTAACTCTGGTCTTTTAATCATGCTGTTCTCCTTTAGGCCAAAAAATGATAGGCCTTCTCATCTCATTTCTTATTTTTTCTCTTATCCAATTTCTATTCTGCCTTTTCTGGTCTGCTTTTATCTCCACCATTTCAATCAATTGAATCAATTTTGAGCTCTCCCACAACCAGTCCAAAATTAACAAGTTTTGCACGTTGTTAGAGAATTCTCTGGCCACTTTGCTGCTGCTGCTGCTGCTAAGTCACTTCAGTTGTGTCCGACTCTGTGCGACCCCAGAGATGGCAGCCCACCAGGCTCCCCCGTCCCTGGGATTCTCCAGGCAAGAACACTGGAGTGGGTTGCCATTTCCTTCTCCAATGCATGAAAGTGAAAAGTGAAAGTGAAGTCGCTCAGTCATGTCTGACCCTCAGCGACCCCAGGGACTGCAGCCTACCATGCTCCTCTGTCCATGGGATTTCCAGGCAAGAGTACTGGAGTGGGTTGCCATTGCCTTCTCCGCTGGCCACTTTAGATGCATTTATAGTTTTTCTGCTTTAATTCTAGAGTTAGGTATACAAGCTGATATCTACAGAGATTAATTTTCAAATGCAGAAACAATATTTTCAGCAGCTCAACTAGCCTCCAATCTGATACTTCTTTTCTCCAGAAATTCCTCCCTCTCTTGCCTACCCCAGTACCCATTCCCTGAAGCTCCTGGGTTATTTTCTTCATCAAGCCCTGCATTTTCCTTTGTTTTTTTCTTTCTCTAGTATGTCCTTCCTTCTCTTGACTTCAAAGATCAATTCCTCTGAGAAGTCTCTGGCCCTCTTTCTACTGATTTTCTTCTTTGTTCCCCAAATGGATTCTTTTGTCCACCTCTCTGACAAGATGACAATGTTAGAACTAGAGAATCATCATAATCATGGCTCCTCTGATGGCATTATTCCATCATTACTACCTCTAAATCTGCCTTAAATTTTTATTTTGATTTCTTTTCTGTTTAGATTATGACATAACTTTCTCATTCCTTGAACTGCAGTCTTATGTAGCTAGCTTTTGGATTTTTACCTCACTTTCTTAGTTTTATTTAATAGCTATGAAGACATTCATAGTTACTCCATAGTGGTGACTTCACAGTGCTTTGCTTAAAAGCCCCAGCACTAGGGACTGTCATTGTGAGTTTAGGTACTGCCTTCTCCATTTATTAACTGTAACCTAGTGTAATTTATATAAAATCTCTGAGGCTCAGTATCATCACCTCTCAATGGGTTCTTTTCGTTAAAAAGAGAAAGCTTAAAAGAGTTATTTTTTGAAAACTATTTAGCACAATGCCAGGTATTTAGTAAACAGTCTATACAGGTTAACTTAGCTTTTATTATTAAGTCAAAGTGAAATAGTAAAGTCAAATTGTGCTTTCCTGTTTATTTTGATAAGAACTTAATAGTGTATAGATAACAATTTACTTGTTTACTACATCATTTATATTTGCTAATATGTTCATGTACATGTGATGTGGCTTTCTTTTCCCAAACAAGGAGAGCTCTTAGAAAGACAGTTCCAGTAACAAGTAATGGGTAGAAAGAACAGTTTAACTTTGCCCAAACTATCTCTTGTACAATTTAACAGAGATTCTCCATCTTTTATTGTTTTATATCTTATAATATTAATAGCAAAGCAACTCAAAGAAAAGCTTATTTTGCAAATATTTTAACATGGGACACTTTGTTCTTTTTTTTCTTTAATGGTCAGTGTTGAAACTGTGTAATAGTTGCTTGAATTTTTCTTTTAGGTTAAAATCTGTATGTCTTTTCAAGATGTAGAATTTCAAGACGTCTAGTCCATTTATATTGGAGTTGGATCACAGTCGTTGTCTGGTATTCTTTCCTTTATCCATGGATCTTCCCTTGGATCAAATCTGGGACAAAATGGAGTAGTTTTTTGCATATGCATTGAATCTTTTAAAGTTTGTCAACTTTCTCAAGAGCCAAGGAAACCTACTTTGTACTTGGCTACTGGACATTGAAGATTATTATCCTCTTATGTAGCTGTCAGACAGTACTATATCTTCAGTCATCCCTCAGTCAGCCAATACTTTCCTCAAATTTACTTGGAATAAATTGCAATCCAGATGGATTTTCCTCTTTATCCAGAATTCAAAATTAGTCTTTAAATTAAGCTAGATTATCAGAGAACTTTGTACTTAGGCTACATTTCATTGACCCTTTGTAGAGTTATTTTTACTTAGACTATTGATCTGTGTTGAAAGACTTTATAGGAAATGGTGTAAAAACTTTTATTATATTTATTATAGAGATAACTTCGAGATTTTTATTGCATTCAAATGTTGTCAGATCCCTAGGCAAAATATCTTTCAGATATCAATATTTTGATAGCTGTACTCTTCTTGAGCATGTTAAAGAGGTCAATTATCAGGTCTTATTCAAATGTAAGTGAGATCCCCCACCATCTTGGTCATTTGGATATTCAGTATTTTTAGTTATACTACACAAAGCCGAACTTATATCATTGAATTTCTTATTAGAAGGGCAAGTGGCCATATATTATATCTATAACATTTTTATTATAAGAGTTTAATCTGGTAGCAATGATACTGATACTGCATGTTCATTATTTGACCCATAGAATAATTTTATCTGTGCTAATTTACTTTATTTGGTTATGTTAGATATTAATGGCATTCCTTACCAAAGTTTACTGTTTATTTTTTTATTACATAACCAAATTTCTTTATTAAGTCCTCACTATATACAGAACATAGTTTTAGCCAGTCTGAAGAACAACAAAAGTAAAGCAAGACCTACCACCCTTTCTTCAAGAATCGTTTAGATTTCTGAGAGGAGATCAAAAAAATATTTGGAAAACTAATTGGAAACTGTTCTTAGATTGCATGAGATTAAAGTAGATTAAGCAATACATTTAAGTGTGTGGAAA
>SJYQ01000145.1:435497-455272 GCA_006410935.1 Redunca redunca | reverse complement strand
GAATGAGTCAAATAGCTGTATGAAGTAGTCTTTCTCAAAGTCCAAAAATGGAAAGTGAAATATGAGAAAAGAACAATTTATATCTCAGAGAAGCAGGAAATAAGTTTTGTTATTCTTACTGACAAATAGAGGTAGACTGGAGTGTTAATGCTTCTGTGATATGCTGGATTAAGAAGAATGTAATCGGATAGAAGCTTGGGCAAAATTTGGAAAAGTGAACAAATGTTCCACTTTGAACACTGACTTCTGTTCTGAGATCCTATAAAGACTGAATCATCTTTCTTAAGCTTACTCATCAGTTCTCTTTCACTGCTTTTTTTTTTTTAAAAAAAAACAGACATTACATTGCTAAATATACAGGAGTGGACTTTTATTATTTTAATATGGCGTGTTCAGTATTTTGACGTGTATATCTATATTATATATTAGAATAGTGTTTACATAAAGCCTTGAATGGATGGATCCACATTCAACCACAACTGGTATATAATTTTACTTTAAAAAATACAGAATCATGCTATATGCTTTAACTAGGATGACAAGTTTTTTTGGCAAGGAAAGAAGTAAAGGGGATCTTAGTGCTTTCATTTTATGTTTTTTTTTTTTTCAAAATGCAAAAATCCAGAAAGAATATTAGCTTGTATCTTTGTTCAACATAAGGCACTTTTTTTCTCTCCCACTATCTAAAGAGGGTCATTGATTCTCATATAGCTTTCTCATTGCACTTCTTCAAACTGGAAAACTATTACCTTGGAAATGGTGACAATTGTAAAATATGCTTCTCTTTATATTTTAAAATGCTACAAAGATGCAAGAAAGGTTAATGTGTTCTATTAAGTGAAGGATGCGTGGATACAGACCCTTAGGGATTTCATCTGAATAGGAAAATCCTATTTTTTTCTGGAGTTTAAATACATGAGAAAAAATTCATTTTGTTTAAATAGTATTAGAGATTTAGAAGGAAAATATGCTGAAACATAATACAATGAATCTTCTTGGGGAAGTGAGTGCTGATGGATGTGTGTTACTCTGCTTTCTTAATTTGTTATAATGATTTAATTATTAATTTCATAATCAGGAAAAATGTAGAATGGAAGACAATTAAGAATGAGGTAGTTCATGATATTGCCTGGAATGAAAAAAAGCTTTTCATGTTTTAAAATTAGGATAACTGGGAAACCATATGGGTCTTGGAATCTTTTAATGAACATTTGAAATCCCTAACACAGCATTTGGAAACCAAATAAGGCAAGTATTAATTTGGTCTTGAGGAGTGAATACTTTTAGTCTTTGACAATTGTAGGCAGATTTTAGATTACATGTTCATGCAAAGCCAGACTATAAATGGATTGTAGTCACTCCCCTGAGTAGTTTCATTTTCAGATAAATTTAGAAAAATCCTGAATCTCTTCCTGAGTGAACATCAGTAAAACTGGGAACCTTTCCAAGAGAGCAGAGGGATTTATCCAGAGTCTGAATTTCTGTTGCCTTAGGAATGTCAGATAAGTACTTGGACTAAGAGCATCACTACCAGTGGTCTCTATAGTAAATTCTGCATTTATAAGCTATTTGTGAGAACTTTATGACCTTAGATAAGAGAACAGGGCTGGAATCATCTCCTGGATATGTAACAAATGCCATTAAAATAACTGGCTTTGCTAATCTTTCTACGGTGGGAAGCCCCTAAATGTACAGTATTCAAAGAAAAACAGTAAAGGAAAAATAACTGACCAACAAAATAAGAAGTACCTATTTAAATATGATGTGTCAAGACTCAAAATAAAGATTATAGCTTGTGTTAAGTACATAATATAGAATAGGTAAAAATAGTATGATATTAAATAGAAAAGAAGGAAGGAAAAGAACAAAAGCTACAAATCGACACCGAAGCTTAAAGCTTATAATTTGGTCCAAAGACACATACCTATGTTTATATTATGTTATTCTCTATTATGGATCCTACTTTCGTAAAAAAGACCTAAAATAATTTTTACTATAAGAAGCTGGCCATAATAATGAAACANNTGGCCATAATAATGAAACAATTCTAGACTTAAGAAATAGATACAGAAAACAATGTTCCCAAGTGTTAAAGACTTCAATTATTTAAAGACTCGGTTTAGTTAAAGCAAAACTAAACCAAATAATAATGATAATAATGACTATTACAACAACAAAAATCTTAATTTCCTGTGACTGGAACTTATGAGATCTTTGCAAATGGTATTTAGAAAAAGAATGTTTAGAAAATGTTTAGAAAAAGAATGTTTCATCTATAATGTCCATCTGCTTTACATTGTACAACTGCTAGTGTGGGAATACAAAGAATTCTTGTTCTCATCCTACTGTGTAACTGAAGATATAGTTCAATGAAGGAAACTATAGTAAATATCATACATATTTAGGGTCTAATTGGAACAAAAAGTAAAAAGAGCTAACATTTTTGCAGCATTTCCTGTGTGCATGGCACTGAAACACGAGGGAAGGACATAAAACTTAAAAGAATGACAGAGCCCAAGGACATGACATAAACTGATTAGAACCAAATACATTCAAGATGGCAGATGAGTTGACTTTTGAGCCTCAGTATATGCTTATTGTAATTCATTAGCAAGCTAAATGATACACCCACCAATGCCATGGCAGTTCTGAGGTTAACCATCAAAGGCCAAAAAGTGGGTGGTAACCCAGTTCCTGGAAATCCCCGCCCCTTTCCCTAAATAGTTGGAATAATCATCCCACTTATCAGCCTATGAAATTACCCCACTCACAAAAAATAACCACACCATATTTCAGGACTACTCTTACCTTCTGAGATGGACTACACTCTAAATGTGGAGTACATTTCTCTCTAAATAAATTCACCTCTTTGTCTCTCGCTGAATTCTTTCTGCAGTGGGACATCAAGAAACTAAACTTCACGAAGTCCTGAAACCAGGTGTGTGATCTCAGTTAAAAGCCCACGGGTTCAATCCCAAATCTCAGTTACACGGTTTCACCATAAACATTTAAGATGAAATAATTAGCTATTCAACCTTTATAACAACTATAGTCAAGACTATTCTTATCCTTATCATATAGATAAGGAAATTGAAGTTCCTCTAAGATGGACAACATGGAAGTCACAGTGGACCTAGGATTAGAATCCAAGCCATCTGAGCCCAGAGTCAGCACTCTTCTACTCAGTTCTTTGTGTTCCAGTTTCAGTAACCCATTTTATTATTTTATTTTTCCTTAAATGAACTAGGCTATTTTCCCCTCTCAGGATGTCTATTCTTACTAAATTAATTATCTTTCCCATCTTCCTTCCTCCCCTAAATTGACCTGCGCATTCAGATATTAATTTAAGTGATCTTTCTTCAGAGAAGCATTCTTAGTACCTTGGACTTCATCTTCACATTGCTTATCATGGTTGTAATGAAATAATCTTGACTTTGGTTGTGTAATTTCTGTATCACTGCCTGTAATGTTTGTTCCCCAAGGGAGGGCAGATGACAGCTTTATTTGCCTTAGTGTTCTAGTTCAATGCTTTGACCAAAGTGGGTGCTCAGTTAATGGTGAATGGATGAATGAAATAAAACAAGACTAAATTTCTGGCTTAAATAAAAGCATGAATCTGAGGAAATAATATACATTTTTAAAGAAAACAAAGCATATGCCTGAATTCAATTTTGATGAAATAGGCTGACACATTTTTAAAGAGTAATTATGTATTTTTACATGCCATTTTTGCTTCACTGTGGTAAACTTGAAAGCTTACAAATACCTCCTGCCTTCATTCTCCTATGATTAAAAATTCTTAAAAATTCAAAATGTGAACCCACTTTATTAATAAGCTTTACATATAGTCTGAATCAAACTGGTTGGAAACTTAGTAATTTTCCATTCATTGCTTAAATTCTCTGTGAATATTTCCTTTCATAATGAAACTATTTCAACTTAATGAAGTGTTAGTTACTGGAACAAAAATTATAGCCTCAAACGAATTAATGGTCCCACCAAACTGTGCCTGCTCTAACCACAGTCCTGTTGGTGGTACCAACACAGGGAGGTTTCAAACTGGCCAAAAACGAGGGTGAGGGGTAGCTTATCATTTCCAGGAGTCACAGTACTGTGGAAACACAAAGTAAAGATAAATTTGAAAGTGGAAACAAAGCAAACAATATTAAAAGAAGAAAAAGATTTTCATTTCATAAGATCCTATAGCTAATTATTTGTATAAAAACAAAAATATCTTGGCAAGCTTACTAACATTAAACCTATTTGATCTCAAAACCAGAGTTTCAGATGAAAAAAATCTGCATTCAGATGTTATAGTAACTGTACTGATCTTTAAGAAAAACTCCCAGTTCACTATTGCTACACTGCTTTCTGTGAGAATTGGGTGGTATTTTTTTTTCTGGTGAAGGAAGTAATAACTTAGTGATATTGATATGTTAGGAAAGATAAAACATATTTTGTTTCCTCATATCAATGAAAAATGGGAAGCTCTGTTTGCTTTCAGATGTGCTGAAAAGCATTTGCAGTAAAAAATAAAAAGTGGAAGACATTTTAGTTTTGCTTACTTTTAAAAATTGATTTAGAAGATATAGGTAATTTGAGCAAGTTTTTAAATATTTTTTTCATAAATTTGAATTTATTTGTAATAGAATGAAATATTGGGTTACAGCTTGCCAAGCACAGGTGAGATATATAAGCAAGGACAGAGTCTTGCAAACAGAAATAACCTGTGAGATAGTCGTTTTAAAAGTTTGATTTCCGTTCCAGTGATAATAAAATGAATATTGCTGCTTCAGACAATAAAGTATCTGCCTGCAGTACAGGAGATGTAGATTTGATCCCTGGGTCAGAAAGAGCCCCTGGAGAAGAGAGTGGCTACCCACTCCAGTATTCTTGCCTTGAGAATTCCATGGACAGAGTAGCCTGGAGGGTTATAGTCCATGGGTTTGCAAAGAGTTGATATTATGAGTGGTATATGAGATTAGAAAATGTTTTGTTATTATTAATGATCCAAATACATTTCAATATTGTTTAAGTTGAATGTTTTCTTAATGATGGATTTATTATATGCTAAAGTCTTTGTGTGGATCACAACAAACTGGAAATTTGTTCAAGAGATAGGAATACCAGGTCAACTTTCCTGTCTCCTGAGAAAGCTGTATGCAGGTCAAGAAGCAATAGTTAGATTTGGGCATAGAAAAATGGAATGGTTCAAATTTGGGAAAGGAGTACATCAAGGCTGTATATTGTCACCCTTCTTATTTAACTTATATGAAGATTACATAATGTGAAATGCTAGGCTGGATGAGGCACAAGCTGGAATCAAGATTGTCAGGAGAAATAGCAATAACTTCAGATAAGCAGATGACACCACCTTTATGGCAGAAAGTGAAGAGGAACTAAAGAGCTGCTCAATGAAAGTGAAAGAGAAGAGTGAAAAAGCTGGTTTAAAACTCAACATTTAAAAAATTAAGATCAAGGCATCTGGTCCCATCACTTCATGGCAAATAGATGGGAAAAAAGTGGAAGCAGTGACAGATTTTGCTTTCTTGGGCTCCAAAATTACTGCAGACAGTGACTGCAGCCATGAAATTAAAAGAAGCTTGCTCCTTGGAAGAAAAGCTATGACAAAGCTAGACAGCATATTACAAAGCAGAGACATTGCTTTGCCAACAAAGGTCTGTATAGTCAAAGCTACGGTTTTTCCAGTGGTCATGTATGGATGTTAGAGTTAGGCCATAAAGAGGATTGAATGCCGAAGAATTGATGCTTTTGAATTGTGGTGCTGGAGCAGAGTCTTAAGAGTCCCTTGGACTGCAAGGAGATCAACCTAGTCAATCCTAAAGGATATCAGTCCTGAATATTCACTGGAAGGACTGATGCTGAAGCTCCAGTGCTTTGGACACCTGATGTGAAGAGCCAACTCATTGGAAAAGACCCTGATGCTGACAAAGATTGGGGGCAGGAGGAGAAGGGGTGACAGAGGAAGAGATAGTTGGATGGCATCACTGACTCAAGGGTCATGAATCTGAGCAAACTCCAGGAGTTAGTGAAGGACAGGGAAGCCTGGTGTGCTGCAGTCTATGAGGTTGCAAATAGACATGACTTAGCAACTGAACAACAACAATGCATATTTATAAGAAGCACTTTCCCTTCTTTATGCAATTTTAGGTCTCTTTTAGTTAATAGGAAAATTCTTTAATCCTATTGATAAATTATCCCTGTGCTCATATCCCAGAACAAACTGTTAACAAAGAGACATCTGAGTATATCATGCTGTAGAAGTTTTGATTACTGCTAATGACTAAATTATCAGATACATAACCAACACTTTTAGATGATCAACTCGTACTTTTGTTTAATTTTACTATATCGACTTGGATTATTAGAGTTTTTTAAAGTTATCTCCACTTGATTACTCAATTTTATTTTGAATTGAAGGAGAAATCAGGACACTTCTTTTATTCCATGTATCCATTTGTCTTTTCTGTTCTAGGACACTAATTATAGTAGTGGTAGTCTTTTTTTTTTTTAATTGAGTATATTTGACTTACAATGTTGTGCCAATCTTTGTTGTACAGCACAGTGACTCAGATATATATATATATACACACACACACACATTATTTTCTGTTTTTACCTTCTCTTTCATTATAGTTTGTCACAGGATATTGAATATAGTTCCCTGTGGTATACATTAGGACCTCGTTGTTTATCCATAGTGATAGTTCTTCTGTCTGCCTTTTGGTGCTTTTTATAGAAACTTTGTTGTTGCTCAGTTCTTCAGTCATGTCTGACTCTTTGCTACCCCATGGACTGCAGCCTGCCAGGCCACTCTGTCCTCCACCATCTCCAGAGTTGGCTCAGATTCATGTCCATTGAGTTGGTGATGCTATCTAACCATCTTTCTTTTATAGAAACTTCTCCTCTTGTAATTTATCTGTATTTTTTCCTTTCTAATTTGTTTAGTGTATCCGGGGAAATTTCCAACATTTTTGTTAAAAAAAAGTTATGGAATTATGGGCTGTTTTTATATCTAAGTGTATGAAGTTTATCAGTGACTTGTTTTTAGAATGATCATTTGTCTCAATTTGTTTAGAAACTGTCCCAGCCTAATTATTAATAACGCTTGCCTTCTCTTTTATAAGCGTCCTAAGTTGAACAATAAATATAATCACTCTAATGTTACCATCTTAAACAAAATGTCCAGTGTTTTCCATATTGTTTCACATGGCAAACTTACCAATAAAATTTTTAATTTGCCTGGCAATTTCTATTTACAACAGTGGCAGATGCTTCAGTTTTACTTTACATAATATATTTGCCTTATTCTAAAAAGAAAAATATTTTCCAGTGATTGTAGTTCCATATCTTTGATCTTTACTCTTTGAAATGTTATTTGGGTATTTAATTAGTTTTCAGAAATTAAGTGGTTTTGAACGATTTAGATCCTTATGTCCTCAAGCCATGTGAGGGAGTTGAAGGGTTAGGTTTCAGAAAAGGAAGATGCAGGGTTACTGAAGACTAAGATTTTTGAAACCAACATTCCTGTCTTTGACACTAATCACTTAGATATGCTTACCCTTCACAAAATTTTTCAGATTCCTGAGACTTATTGTCTTAAAGAGCTATTGTTTTGTCTCTGTATTACTTGAGGAGAGTAGAAACATTAACAAATATAGACAATTTACTAAACTAAAATATTTATCTTTGGAGAGGGGCAAATAAATTGAGTATGTCTTATATCAGTCACAGCAGCACGTATTATACATTCACTCAGACTTTTTTTATTAAAAAGACTACCCAGATACAGATTTCTGAATAAAAGGTTAAGCAGTGAGTGCTGAGAAACTACGTGGAGAAGAATAATGAATTATTATCATGAAAGCTCCCCATGAGAATTAAGAGAACAAAGGAAATGAAAGTTAGAATAGAGAAGTAAGTCCTGGATTTGACCAGGGGAAATGCCTCACACAAGATTAATACTGTAGATCAACACAATTCAAAGAAATGGACGGTTTATTTTTAATTTTTCTTCATGTATCCAGAATGTAAAGGGTACTTTGATAAAATGCAAAGCACATAAAATTAGAAATAATAGGAATTTTGAAAATGGAAAAATAGCATAATCAGAAATGAGGAAGCAAAATTGAGAGGAAAAAAAATGCGTAAAAGTATTGTAGTGATGTGAATTCCACATTTAAATTCTGAGAGAGGAAGTGAAAGAATATGAAGATCACTGGAGCCAGGTTGGGAATATGAGTGCCAAGACCTTTCAGTTATCTCTGAAAATGTAAACCACATGATGTCCTTTAACAAATTCCATTGTAGCAAAATCTCATAGGAATATATACTTTCTATCTGTAAGATATTGCAGGCTAAACCTTGAAGAAGTGCACTTGGCAAAGATAAAGTTTTAATGTATAAAAATTAAAACAACAAAACAAAACTCAGGTCCTTCTTTCAAAGCATTTTCATCCCCTTGATGTTCCTCTGCCAAGAAAAAGTTCTAGCCTTGGGAGATTTCACCCTATGTATTAAAGCTTTGGCACAGATTACTGTCAAAGGGATTGAGTGGGTGTTCACTTGGAATTGAAATTATAATTGTGTGTTAGATGTCGGAGGTCAGCTTTTTGCCTATTGAAAATGCTCTAAGATTCTAAATACCAAGAACCATGTAGCAGAAAAATATAAAAAAAAATTAAGTGGATGGGTGTGGAAAAGACTTGGGGAATTCAAAGAATACTATTTCTTGTACCCACACCAGTCACTTTAAGACTTGATAGGAAGCTGTAAGTACTCAACAGGAAGGTAAAAATACTGGAATCTAACATTCATTTCAGACCAAAGTTATTCTTTCCTATTAATTGAGTGTACCTATCTATAAATCATTTTCTCTATATTCCAAATTGGAATATTCTCTTCTCACATTCCAAGTAGAAAAATTTTCGTACATACATACCAGACTATTTTCTTCCAGTTTTCTTCTCTTTATATAGTAAAATATGAGAAGAGTTTAAATCTTTTGCTTTCAATACAAGTGGACTTTGGAAAAGATAATTGTTCAAGTAATGGAGATGGGCTTGTCAAGTATACTTATCTATCCCGGGATGAGAAAATGTCTATGATTAATGCATGTGGTATAGAGTGTCTCACTTTCTGTATACACACACACACACACACACACACACATATATATATATATCAGGTAAAAATAGTGTTATTCTTGTTGAAGAGGAATTGAGGGGCCAGAATTCTTATTGCTCAATTATTTATTTGCTCCAGAGGCAGCCTAGGAGCATCTTGGCAGAATATTAAACCTTAGCAGAGCAGAGTTTTTTTTTTTAAAAAAATATTGCTAGACTAATCATAATACCTCAGTTCAGTTTAGTTCAGTCACTCAGTCATGTCCGACTCTGCGAAAAAATCCCATTACAAGAGTCCTTTAAAAGCAAAACATATACACTAAAATGTGTAAAATGGATAGCTAGTGGGAAGCTGCTGTATAACACAGGGAATCCAGCTTGTTGCTCTGTGATGACCTGGAGTAGGGGAGGTGGGATGGAAGTGGGGAGGGAGACTCAAGAGGGAGGGGATATTTGTATAATCATGGCTGATTTGAGTTGCTATAAGGCAGAAACCAACACAACATTGTAAAGCAATTATCATACAAAAAAAAAGAAAAGAACAACTGCAAAGTCTTTTTGTGTTACTATGAAAAGACTAATAATATTAGGATCTATCTCTCTATCTTTTCAGTGATGGACAGATTTTAACCTTAATTTTAGTTTGTCTATGGCTACCCAATGGAGATTACATCTCCTAATTCCCCATGTGGCTATGTGTAATCATATGACTAAGTTTTCCTACATAAATGAGTTTTCTGTACTTGTAATCCAATGTCCTAAGTGATATAGAAGTCAAAAAGAGGTAAAATAAAATTAAAACTATAAAAGAATATTTTTAAAAACTACTCTAACAGCAAAAAGATCAACAAATGTCAAAAGATCACCTGGGAACTGTTACATTGATCAGCAGAATATTGAAATTAGTAAGATGTACATGTATGGGTCATGGGAGAAAAGAACCAACTCATGTTTAACTTCGACAGGTTGTGGCGACAATTGACCATATGGAATAAAGGAAGGATAAGAATATTTGAAATTGTGAGCTTGGGAGACCAAATGAATGGTTGTGTCAAGAAAGAGTAAAGTTTGAGTTCCTGTATTTGCTAAGTAAGGTACCCACAAATTCCAATCAATTTGGAAAAAACTGCATATACTTTGGTTTTATGAGAATAAATTAAGTGATATCTCAGTAGGCATGTTGGAACAACTCTTGGTGACCCAAAACATATAGAATGCCAGTAATTTCTCTAGCAAAAATGGATTTGTTTGTGACTGGCAGAGGATTGCAATTCAGGGTCTACAGCTACTACAAGCCACCTGCAAGTCCCCACTCTCCAAGGAATGAGTTCAGTTCGGTTCAGTTCAGTCGCTCAGTCGTGTCCAACTCTTTGTGACCCCATGAATCACAGCACGCCAGACCTCCCTGTCCATCACCAACTCCCAGAGTTCACTCAAACTCATGTCCATTGAGTTGGTGATGCCATCAGCCATCTCATCCTCTGTCGTCCCCTTCTCCTCCTGCCCCCAATCCCTCCCAGCATCAGAGTCTTTTCCAATGAATCAACTCTTCGCATGAGGTGGCCAAAGTATTGGAGTTTCAGCTTTAGCATCATTCCTTCCAAAGAACACCCAGGACTGATCTACTTTAGGACGGACTGATTGGATCTCCTTGCAGTCCATGGGACTCTCAAGAGTCTTCTCCAACACCACAGTTCAAAAGTATCAATTCTTCGGTGTTCAGCTTTCTTCACAGTCCAACTCTCACATCCATACATGACTACTGGAAAAACCATAGCCTTAATTAGATGGACCTTTGTTGGCAAAGTAATGTCTCTGCTTTTGAATACGCTATCTAGGTTGGTCATAACTTTCCTTCCAAGGAATGAGAGACCCCCTTTAATAGAGAGAAAAGGAAGTCAGAAAGGTTATAGTAAAGGAATCCATATTTTTTCACTGGCTGAGTCCTTGTCAGGCAAGAATAGCCTTTTTCCTGTTGGGCTCTGTTATCCTCATGGGGCATGAGGGCTCCTCCTTTCGGTTTACCAACCCCACTTAATTGAGATTTTTGCTAATTATTTTTTTACTCCCTGATTGATAAAATAATGGCTATTTCTCATAGCTAGTATAATTATGGCTTTCTGAAAGCTGGTTATACTTCTAGATTGGTGCATATCCTATTAAGAGTGAATTTTGTTGAGACATGTCCCTGTTTCCAAAGGAATATCCATATAGCTTTGCTCTAAGGCTGTGTATTTTATCATTTGTTCCTAGACATAGAAACAGCTTGTTTAACTTATATGAGAGTACATCATGAGAAATGCCAGGCTGGATGAAGAACAAGCTGGAATCAAGATTGCTGGGAGAAATACCAATAATCTTAGATATGCAGATGACACCACCCTTATGGCAGAAAGTGAAGAACTAAAGAGCCTCTTGATGAAAGTGAAAGAGGAGAATGAAAAAGTTGGCTTAAATCTCAACATTCAGAAAACTAAGATCATGGCATCTGGTCCCATCACTTCATGGGAAATAGATGGGGAAACAGTGACAGACTTTATTTTTTGGGGCTCCAAAATCACTGCAGATGGTGACTGCAGCCGTGAAATTAAAATGACTTACTCCTTTGAAGAAAAGCTATGACCAACCTAGATAGCATATTAAAAAGCAGAGACATTACTTTACCAACAAAGGTCTGTCTGTTTAGTCAAAGCTATGGTTTTTCCAGTAGTCATGTATGGATATGAGAGTTGGACTATAAAGAAAGCTGAGTGCCAAAGAATTTTTGCTTTTGAACTGTGGTGTTGGAGAAGATCTTGAGAGTCCCTTGGACTTCAAGGAGATCCAACCAGTCCATCCTAAAGGAAATCAGTCCTGAATATTCATTGGAAGGACTGATGCTGAAGCTGAAACTCCAATACTTCGGCTACCTGATGCAAAGAAATGACTCATGTGAAAAGGCCCTGATGCAGGGAAAGATTGAAGGTGAGAGGAGAAGGGAATGACAGAGGGTAAGATGGTTGGATGGCATCTCTGACACGATGGACATGAGTTTGAGTAAACTCTGGGTGTTGGTGATGGACAGGGAGGCCTGGTGTGCTGTGGTTCTTGGGGTTGCAAAGAGTTGGACACGACTGAGCGACTGAACTGAACTGAACTGATAGAAACACCCTCATTAGAAACTACCTAGAGGCTGACAGGAACTAGCTTTCTACTCTTGCTCTTTGTTTTGTTTTGTTTTTTGTTTGTTTTGCATCCAGATATCTAAATTCATTCTTGTTTCTGTAGTATTTTCAGATTTTATTCATAATATTCTGATAAATCAACCCTTTTCCTTTGTTCAATTATTTTAGCAAATTCTTGTTACCTTAAAGCATGATTCCCTTTATATGTCATCTCTTGCCTAAGGAACTAAGATCAGCTGGGGTAATTTGTTGACCAGCTTAACATTTTATCTTTTATTAGTGAGACTTTAAAAAAACAACTGGGACATATTCATCCTAATCGATTCCTCAAATTATTGAAACTTGTTCTTAATATTTGGTGCTGGAAGGAACTAGTAATTCTCAGTGTGATTCTCTAAAATCTGTGTCTTTCATTCCTTGCATCTCCTGGCTATAACCACAATATGTTAGCTCAGTTACTTAGGGACAAAAGTGTAAACATATAAATACAATTTGAGGAAGAGCTATCTATGCAGGAGAATCAAAAGGAAAGGACCTGGGGCTTGGCTGAGTAAACTCTGAATGAGTCAGCAATATGATGCCATTATGAAAATAAGCCTACCTGATTTAGTATAGAGAAAAGCAGATGACAGACCAATGGCTGCAATCTTTTCATTTTATTTTTCTGTACTTAAAGAGATGTGCAAAAATGGAAAATTACAAGATATTTGAAAGAATGAAAATGATTATATGGAGAATGGCTAGTGGAGTTGGTTTGGGGGCTTAGGGGAACACAAAGGATGTTTTGATTTGTGATCTTCATATGCACATACATTAAATTGAGGAGGTTTGCTCAACAGTTGTTCTCTATCATTCTGGACAACGAAAATATAATAAATGGCAGTAAAAATAAGGGAAGAAAGATTGGAATTAGGCAGAAGGAAGAAATTTTTTAATGTGAAGGTGATGGAATTCAGTATCAAGGGATATTGCAGATGCTGAGATGACATTTGTTAGGTGTTCAATATATCTTTCCCTTCTCCCCCATCCTTACCCTCTCTCAGGTCTTCAAGAAACTAAGTATTTGTTCTGGATGATTCAGACATTTACTAATATGAAGGACTGAACTGGATGATCTTTATGAATTCTGCATCTTCTCCACTTCTGTCTCTTTAAAAGTGGTCAGTTTTTTGGGTGAAGAACACAAGCTGGAATGATGAGAGTCCTTGCAGGAAGGGATTCTGAGAAAGCTTGTCAACCTTTTCTTTTGGCACTGTTTAAGCCTCCAGCGGCACTCTGGCAAACAGTCTGAATCATGGGGATGACACTAGAATAAATTATATAGAATAGTAAGTCAACGTAGCAGCTAAAAAAACCTCCAGGTTAAGTACATTGTGCTGTCTTGTTGAAGCAAAAAGCTTGTCCATAGTGAATCTCACTTCTGAGTAGTTTCAGAGAAACAGAATCCTTAGAGAAAGCTTCCCTTACATTTACTTGTTTCACCTATTTTAGTTAGGTGTTTACTGTCATCTTTTAAAATATCCTAAAGATCCTTTCTTCTACAAATTCTGGATAAGATTGAGCGTCTATTCAAAGCGGGAATCTACCTGACATCTTTCCCAGTCATCCAAAGATAGTCCAAGAGTATCTTATTTGCAGCTATAATATTTGTATGCCGTTTCCTGTCCACTAAGTCAGATGCTTTCTAAAAGGGTATTTGTGACCATTAAAAAGACTTTAGAGCTTTGGCTAATTTTGAGAGACAAGCTGAACAAAAAGGAGGCAATAATAAAGTCCAAGGATTTGGGACTAAATCATGGAATGTTTTTCTCTTTTTAGTTAATGATCTGGTGGCCTAAAATAAGCTATTTCTGATGATGTGAATACATGAATCTTTTGAGAGTTTAGGTTTTTCTCTACTAGAAGGCAAAAAGAGAAAGACAAACAGTAAATTTGGGATATTGAAGGTACTGACTCTAGNCAAAAAAAAAAAAAAAAAAAAGATTGGAACACACACATGAAATAAAAACACAGACAGAATTATGGAGCACTACAACCTTTCGTTCCACTCTTTTGGGGCAAGTTTCTCACATCAAGAGATGCATACAGCTCTGGTAATGTCGGGGGCATGAGGCAAAATAAGAGTTGTGAGGTTGTCAGGTAAGATAAAATTTCCCAGGTTGTGGTTTCCAAGCAGCTTTGTGACCCCACTGTGCCTCACTTTGAAAAAGGAAAGGTAAATATCATTGTTCAAAGTTATCAGGTGACTTCGAAATTTGAGGTTATTGATTCTCAATTTATTTTCTTCTTGGCTTTTGTGCTTTGTGCTGAATAGACTCAGACTCTTGTTCAGATGTGGTTTCTGAAGTTTGGGAGCTGTGCTTCACTTATCTTTTTTTTTCCTAAAACTCATGCCCCCCACACTTTCTTTTCTTAATCCCTACCAGGCTTGGAACAGAAAATAAATTATGATCTGTAAAAGATCTGACACTTGGATTTTTTTGTGGCTTTAGCTTACCATGCTGTAATGAACATGATGTAAAATGAAAGTTTCCTTGGTAGGTCTTGAATCACCACCGCCATACCTGGAACACCCTGGAACTTAAAGGGTAAATCTTAAATTTTCCCTTTTATGAGTTAGACTTCTATTATCCTATCATCACACATAACCATTGGGATAGTAATTAAAGAGCAGTTTCTCTCTGGTGGTGACATCCCCTGAACTCTTATCCTCATATAAATGTTCTCTCTGGGTCAATTTACATCTTAATAGCTAACATTTCTTTTTCACAAACAGAGAATATGTATGCCACTTAGGAAAATAAAAAAAGACCCAACATTAAATGACTTATTCCTGGCCCACCTTCCTGCTTTCCCTTGTCCTCCCTCCTTTCTGTCTTTTCTTCCTTCCTTTCATCGTTTCTTCTTTCTTTCCTTCCTTCCTTCCTTCTGCTTTTCCTTCCTTTCTTCTCTTCTTGCTTTGTCCATTCTGAGATACTAGTATGAGAAATTCACTGTTCATTTCCCTCTTTCGCTGCACAATTGATCAGTTCTTGTATTCTTCCTCTCTGCCCTGCTAGGGCTGTTAACCATAGTATATGTGCCACTTCTAGACCCAGTGGGCCTCGGAACTGTTCTGTGTCCCTCCCTTACCCTGTTCTCTCCCGTGGGAAGTTTGTCTGCTGTCACGTGAATGTCTCAGACTCTCATGTCAGCTGGATACATGTTAGATTTGCTCAATTTGCCAATAGAATACATTGGCTGAAAATCCAATAGAAAGGATGGAGAAATTCAAGATATTTCTCCCTCTTTCTCTGCCTCAGACTGCTCCCCCGTAGGAGCTCTGTTTCCTCCGTGGCTCCAGCGGTCTCACTTGGATGACCTGTGGCCATTGTTCATTTCTGTGAGCTGATTCTAGCCATTTTGTTTTCGCAGTGATGCAGTGACTTCCTGTTCTTAATCTGTCATCTGCCTACTTGTTCTTTTTTTTTTTTTTTAATTTTTATTTTAACTTTAGTTTACTTTACATTACTGTATTGGTTTTGCCAAACATTGACATGAATTCACCACGAGTGTACATGCGTTCCCAAACATGAATCCCCTCCCACCTCCCACCCCATACCATCTCTCTGGATTCTCTCCTTGCACCAGTCCCAAGCATCCTGCATCCTGCATCGGACATCGACTGGCGATTCGTTTCTCACATGATAGTATACATGTTTCAATGCCATTCTCCCATCTCATCCCACCCTTTCCCTCTCTTTCTCCCCCCCGAGTCCAACAGTTCACTCTATAGATCTGAGTCTCTTTTGTTGTCTCGCATACAGGGTCATCATCCCCATCTTTCTAAATTCCATATATATGCGTTAGTATACTGTATTGGTGTTTTTCTTTCTGGCTTACTTCACTCTGTATAATCAGCTCCAGTTCCATTTTCGTGTCTCACCTCTCCTATTGCCCCTCTGAGGATTCCCTGCATTAAATTCCTTCTGTTGTACTTAATGTGAATTTTAGTTTCCTGGGTAGCCACTTGATATGGTATTGGTGTGGTTGTCTGTATGCTGTCTCATTCTACCAGACTTTGAAGAGAAAGGAAACTTTTAGAAAGGCATGTGAAGAGATGAATAGAAAATACTGAGTTAAGAGTAGACTGTCTCCTTGTGAATTTCTCTACTGAACAAAAGAAATCCACTTAGTAAAAATTTCAGCGTTCATCTTATTTTTATGGCATATTTTCTCCCCTTAAAAGTGATGACACCACTGTTCATATAATCAATATGTAGGAACACTAAGCTAACTGGCAATTTTGCATTTCATTAATTAGTTCATTAAATGTATGGAGGCAAATCAGGCAGAGGCAAGCAAATCAAGTCAAGTCAAAGCAAAAAGTCCTAGAGCTCAGATCTGCCATTTTGAAAGAGAGATTTCTGAGACTTACATCTTAGCTTTCTTCTAATTTTTTTTTGTACAAGCAAAAAAAAAAGAAGAAAATGAACTGATCTGAAGTTTGTAAGAAAAGAAGACATAATGATACACTTCCGTTTGTTTTCACTTATATTTTTCTAATTTCCAGGGTGCTAATCTAACTCAATCCTCTTCTTATGTACACTGATTAAGTAGTTAGTCATGTTCAGGGTTTATGACAATCTTGGGAAGACCTTTTTCCTCTGTTTCCTATACCAATAAAACCCCTCAGATTCAGACAGATTAATTAACTTGTCCAAAATCTCACATTTAATAAATGGAAGAACTAGAATCCCAATCTGTGTACCATGGACTTGGATCCTTATATTATGTCGATGTGTTTTTCCCACTTTTGTTCTTATTCTTTCTCTATTGGTTAGAGTTCTATCAATTCTGAAAGTGAAAGCGTTAGTAGTTCAGTCGTGTCAAACTCTGCAACCGCATGGACTATAGACCACCAGACTCCTCTGTTCATGGAATTCTCCAGGCAAGAAGAATACTGTAGTGTGTAGCCATTCCCTTCTCCATGGGGTCTTTCAGATCAAGGGATCAAACTCGGGTCTCCTGCATTGCAGACAGATTCTTTACCTCTGAGCCACCAGGGAAGCAATTACATTAAAGCTGGCTTAAAAGCTGAAAGGAAAAAATATTGGTGAGAATCAAAATAACATGAACTCTCACGGTTAGGACATGAAAAATGTACAACCACTCTGGAAGACATTTGGCAGTTTTTACTAAGCTAAACATGAGCTTATGCTGCTGCTGCTGCTGCTGCTGCTAAGTCACTTCAGTCGTGTCCGACTCTGTGCGACCCCATAGACGGCAGCCCACCAGGCTCCCTCGTCCCTGGGATTTTCCAGGCAAGAACACTGGAGTGGGTTGCCATTTCCTTCTCTAATGCATGAAGGTGAAAAGAGAAAGTGAAGTTGCTCAGCTGTGTCTGACTCTTGGCGACCCCACGGACTGCAGCCTACCAGGTTCCTCCACCCATGTGATTTTCCAGGCAAGAGTACTGGAGTGGGGTGCCATTGCCTTCTCCGACATGAGCTTATATGATCCCACAATTCAACTGAGCTGAAAATTATTCCACACAAAATCCTGCAAATGATGGTTTATGGTGGCCTTATTTATAACTGCCCAAACTTGGAAGCAACCAAGATGTTTATTAACAAATGTGAATGGACAAACCAACGGTGATAAGTCCCAACAATGGAATAAGATTCAGTGATGGAAAGAAATGAGCTATTAAGCCATGGCAAGATATGGAAAATTTTGAATGTGTCTTGCTAAATGAAAGAAGCCAGTCGGGCTTCTTAGACTATTGTGTGAGCTAACTCTATGACACTCTGAAAATTGGTAGCAGTTGAGTAAGATGCAAGAGTGGTATAGGAAGAGATAAGGTCACAGAATTAGATAAAATTTAGTTTTATTCAATATTGAGTGGAGAATCTTGAGCCAGATATGTGTTATAAGATGAATGCTTCCTTTTAGAAAGACTACAATGGTGTAGTTTGCCTTGGATCATAGGGGCACCAGGCTGTGGGAAAAGGGAGATGGTTTGGAACCTGTTATCAGGGACCAGATGAGAAGTCTTCAGGTAGCAGTGGTCACTGGAGGGAAGGACTGAGTTAGAGTTTAAGGTTCAGGGGTAAAGAATCTGCCTGCCAATGCAGGAGACGCAGGCTTGATCGCTGGGTTGGGAAGATCCCCCAGAGAAAGAAATGACAGCCCACTTCAGCATTCTTGCCTGGGAAATCCCATGGACAGAGGAGCCTGCTGGGCTACAGTCCATGGAGCCACAAAAATTGGGATATGACTTTGTGATTAAACAACAACAACAAAAATACAAATTGCCCCACAGCTATAATCCATATATACAATAATGTGTATATACGTAGCAGCCCTTTACACTTCAGTGTAAATTTTTACACTCTATGCACAGTGTAGAAAATGGAGAGGAGTGTGAGAAAGAGTGGTTTATAAAATTCTGGTAAATTTCTGGAAATGATGCTATAAAGATGGAAAAGGCCAGTTTCTTCCATGCTACCATTTCTCTTGCAAGGGTTAATATGATAGGATATAAAAATGTAATAAATCAATATACTGTAAAGATAATTAGAGCAGATGTTGATTTTCATGGCATAAAACCAACTGCTAAGCATAGATCGCAAATTCACCATGACTGGGTGAATCTGTTTGATGTACAGTGTATGTTTTTCTGAATACATCCCCAAATGTATATATGTCCCCAAATGGATTTATAGATCAGTGCCAATTCATGTTGGCAAAAAGACATCATAAACCAGATTGCAAACATGTACACTAATATTTATGACTGATCTACTCCATTATGATGTTCACTAAAATACATTATCACCAAATAAATTTTGAGGAGAATAAAAATATATCTTTGCTAATAAATTATTCCTATAAATTATTGCCCATGGTTAGTCTTTTCTAATGAAGGCAGAAGACAAATTTTGTCTATAATTCCTAAAGAATGATGCTTTGCACTTCCTAAATCATCACTTAATTAACAATTCAGAATTTAGAATGGTAAATAATTATTGTACAGAATTTTGATCTGGTAAGACACTGCGGTTCTGAGCCTTGTTATTGGAATATTATGGCAGAGCAGGGGAATGCTACCATTTATTCCTTTTACTGATCATGAATTGGAAAAGAATAGTAACAGTTGGAGAACAGCCCATCTCCAGTCACCATCTGCTTGTTGTAGCATAGCTGTATGTTGTCATTTTTTCCTCTTTTATTACTGTTATTAACACACTATAAAAACTGCATTTAAATAACATTAAGTTTGCAACACAAACCAGCAAAATGGAGTCCCTCAATCTTTAACTTGTTCTGTGGAAATTGCTTTATTCCTCTTCTTAGACGTCGTCTGGAGTCATGGAGTATCCTGCTGTTCAGTTATAGTAAAAACAGGTGCCCAGGAGAGGTAATTACCAATCTTACATTTGGTGCTTTCCTTTCTTTTGATTCAAAGCCTTTTGTTAAATTA
>SJYQ01000145.1:375607-430923 GCA_006410935.1 Redunca redunca | reverse complement strand
AAAAGTTATGACCAACCTAGATAGCATATTCAAAAGCAGAGACATTACTTTGCCAACAAAGGTCTGTCTAGTCAAGGCTATGGTTTTTCCAGTGGTCATGTATGGATGTGAGAGTTGGACTGTGAAGAAGCCTGAGTGCCAAAGAATTGATGCTTTTGAACTGTGGTGTTGGAGAAGACTCTTGAGAGTCCCTTGGACTGCAAGGAGATCCAACCAGTCCATTCTGAAGGAGATCAACCCTGGGATTTCTTTGGAAGGAATGATGCTAAAGCTGAAACTCCAGTACTTTGGCCACCTCATGCGAAGAGTTGACTCATTGGAAAAGACTCTGATGCTGGGAGAAATTGGGGGCAAGAGGGAAGGGGACGACCCAGGATGAGATGGCTGGATGGCATCATGGACTCGATGGACATGAGTCTGAGTGAACTCAGAGAGATGGTGATGAACAGGGAGGCCTGGCGTGCTGAGATTCATGGGGTCGCAAAGAGTTGGACACGACTGAGTGACTGAACTGAACTGATGGCTGATTCATGTTGATGTTTAATAGAAGCCAATACAATTCGGTAAAGCAATTACCCTTTAATTTAAAAATAAATTAACTAAAAAAGAAAAAAAAAAGAAGTCTGAAAGGAGATCAGTCCTGGGTGTTCATTGGAAGGACTGATGTTGAAGTTGAAACTCCAATACTTTGGCCCCCTGATGTGAGGAGCTGACTTATTTGAAAAGACCCTGATGCTGGGAAAGATGGAGGGCAGGAGGAGAAGGGGATGACAGAAGATGAGATGGTTGGATGGCCTCACCAACTCAAAGGAAATGGGTCTGGATGAACTCCGGAAGTTTGTGATGGACAGGGAGGCCTGGCATGCTGCAATTCATGGGGTTGCAAAGAGTCGAACATGACTGAGCGACTGAACTGAACTGAATGATGTGTTGGTTCATGTGGAGTCATGTGAACTTTTAACTCACTGGTCAATTATAAATTGGTCTTATAAATTATAAGAGCCACATTGTAGAACCATCAGCCTTTTCCAGGGAACCAACACCTTCCGTCTTTGGTATTATCTTAGGGGAACTCTTGTGCACGTACTCCAGGAAACTTGGGTGTAAGAATGGCCACGAGGGGACTTTTTGAATGAAATGTAAAGAATGTGTATAAGGGATCAAACCTGGGTCTCTGCATTGCAGGCAGATTCTTTACTGTCTGAGCCAACAGGGAAGGATGTGTGTGTTAGTCGCTCAGTCCTGTCTGACTCTGTGATCCCATGGACTTTACCCAGCAGGCTCTTCTGTCCATGGAATTCTCTAGGCAAGAATACTGCAGTGGCTTGCCATTTCCTTTTCCAGGGGAACTTCCCAACCCAGGGTTTGAAGCTGGGTCTCCTACATTATAGACAGTTTCTTTACCATCTGAGCCACCAGGGAAGCCCAGGTATAAGGATGATCACCATATTTAAGATAATCACCATAGAGATGGGGAAGTGAGATTAAGATCAGTAAGGGGCATACAGTTAAGGGTGTTCATCTATTTGGTGGAGGAATTCAATTTTGGTGAGGAGCTCAACCATAACTGGTAAGGTTTTATTTCTTTGTTTGATAGCAGGTTACATAGATTTGATATTATATTTGCTATTAGCTATTTCCCAGGTTAAATATTATTTTGGACTAGATGAAATTGCCTTTCATCTATAAAAATATCAATTTTGTGTTGTTCAGCCTACTATTTCATTATGCATTTTTAATTATTTAGAATTTTTGAAACAATTACATTATAAAAAATAAGAAAAGCACACTTACACCTAGAAATATTTTTGCAAGAGTTTTCTGAATCTTATTGCAGAATGTCTTAATTTTGTTAACTCCACTGATGATCAGTCAATTATGTCTGTGCTATATTTAAATAATTGTGGGTTTGCTTCTTTAAATATTGATAGAAACTCCTATCCAAAAATCTAGAACACATGAAGATGTCAAAAAGTCAGCACTGTTGACGGTCTTTCTAGACATAGCTCATTGGTGTAAACACAAATTTGTCTGCACACTGTTAAGAGTGAGCATAGGAGATGCCTATCTATATTAACCTGTCTTTGTCAAGGTCTTTATTATTTTTTTAACTTAATGTACAATGTTTATTCCCCATAGGAATTAAGAATGGTTTGGACTACTATGTAAGGAACATAGCAGAGTCACACAGGAAGTTAAGTTCTTCCACTAACCACTACTCATTTTATTTTGACAAATTGTATAAAGGGTGAAATATATAAGAAATATATAACATGAAATAATAATGATGTAAATTGTGTCAGGTGAAACACTATCAAGTGAGTAATAATTTTACTGACAAAACAGTCAAGTCTTTTATTCTTGTCAAGATAGTTTTAAATATCACATGTGTGTTCTCAGATGTTCAGTCATGTCGGACTCTTTGCGACCCTATGAAATATAGCCCACCAGGCTTCTCTGTCCATGCAATTTCTCAGGCAAGAATACTGGAGTAGAATGCCATTTCCTCCCCCAGGGGATCTTCCTGACCCAGGGATTGAACCTGCATCTTTTATGTCTCCTACAATGGCAGGCAGATTCTTTACCACTAGGGCCACCTAGTAGAATATTTAGTTTTGTCTTTCACTTTACTTTTTATTAACTCGGTGGAAAGCCTTAGACCACTTGCATGGGTCATTCCACAGGGCATGTGGAACTTCCCTGACCAACGATCATACCAGTTTCCAGTATGTCAGAAGCATGGATTCTTAACCATTATATCACTAAGAAAGTTCTGCGTCTCTCTAGAATTTTTTTAGTTGATGCTTTAGAAACAAGTCATTGGATCTGATAAACTCTTATTTGCCATTAAGTCCTCAACCTCGAAATGAGTACCCAACACAGAAAAACGATACCTATTTCTGAATGATTCAACTTATTTAAGGTTATTTATTTAATATTTCATCTCTGATAAAGTCTTCCTTTTGAAGCTTTTTTCTGAGGGCTCTTGCTGATATGAGTTCTTTATCCTTTGAAGTGTCTTGTCTCTGCTGCTAGAGGGTATGTTTCTTGAAGGCGGAGTCTGCTTTGGGTAGCTTACAGGAGCTGGCATAAGGCATTTGCTTTGGTAACACTCCAGTTGTGCTTGTACCTTTATTGTATGGGGTGCCTCCTTTTGGTTCTTGTGTGTTTCATATTTTTCTACTTAATTTCTTTCTGAGAGCAACTGTCTCAGGTAGTTTGCATGTAAATTTATGGGTATTGGAATAGACAATTTGGACAAGCAAGGGAGCTATTTCTACTTTAGAGCCAAACCCTCCTAAATGTCTACAATTTGTTGCATATAAAGTGATAAATTCTCCATCAAAGCATGACTGCAATTTTGTAATTTCCTCTATATTTAAAGATATTACCTAAGTTGATGAAACGTGAGGCCTATAATTATAAGAACTAACCATGAATTGCCATTTTAGTTATGCTTCATTATTAATACATATGCTCAGGTATATACCAGGTGTTTGGGGGAACAATTAACATACAGTTCTCATAGTGCAACAGTCAGGTAGAGACCATATTGTCATTTTGTCAACTATAAAAATTTGCACTATGGGATTGTTTTATAGTATTTACATTTTAGGGGAAAAATAATAAAAAATAATTGGCCTTATCTAGGGGTTACCGGGGTTCCCAGGTGGCATTAATGGTAAAGAACGCACCTGCCAATGCAGGAGTCTTAAAAGATGCAGGTTCGATCTCTGAGTTGAGAAGATTCCCTGGAGGAGGGCATGGCAACCCACTTCAGTATTCTTGCCTGAAGAATCACGTGGACAGATGAGCCTGGTGGGCTATAGTCCATGGGGTTACAAAGATTCAGATATGACTGAAACAACTTAGCACACAGGGATTATTATATTAATCTTTTCCCAGCTCTGTGCTAGGCTTTTTGCTTACATTTGTTCTATTAATTGTATCTATTTATTTATTAACTCTGAGGTTGCCCAGCAAACCTCAGAGGGAGATACAGTGCATCATTTTCTAGTTTGGGAAACTTGTCCAAAGTCACACAAATGCTGAGTTGTAGAAGAGGGACTTAAATCCCAGTAAGTCTGACTCCAGAGTCCAGGCTTACTTGCTATGCATTTCAGTTCTTATTATGTTATGGGGCCTCTATTAGGCAGTTGTTGCTCTTGACCTCCCTCTATTGCTTTATGTTTTGGCTTTCATGATCCTATTCTTGCTTGGCTCTTGTCTCTGACCATTCCTTCTGTGGTGTCTTTGTGGGCTCTTCTTCCTCTAATTCCTCTTTTGAATTAAAAGTTTATTATTTCCCTCTCATTTCTGTTCTTGAACTACTCTTCTCATTCCAAATATCTAAATAATGTCATATTCACATTGTTTTAATTTGCTAGGAACTTGCTCTTCCCCATGGCCCCGTGTGCAATAGACTCTCCAAACTTAACCCAACCTCATCTTCCTGCTTAGCCTAGCTTCTCTTCTGCTCTTGAGTGTAGTGAAACCGTGGTCTCAACTTCAAACTACTCCTCCCTCACCATGCTGGCACATGCTCAGATCTTATTCATCAATGAGGCCTTGGTATTTCGCATCATTTTTGGAGATCTAGCCTAGCTACTCTAGTCAAACTATTACTACCATAGTTGAGGCTATCTTTTCTTAGCTAATGCTTGAATTAAAATGCAAAGTTTCTTGACTAGTCCTTTAGTCCTGTCCTTAATGCTGTTGAAAGAGTCACTGAAAATGAAAATCTCTCTATGCTACTTCACTGCATTAAACCCTTCAACAGCTTCTCATTACTATTAAAGGAATAACTCCTACATGAGGTCCTCTACAATTAGTCCTTGCCATCTCTCCCATCACTTCCTCTGTGCCTCCTGCCATGTGTATTAAAGTTCCATAATTATAAACCCTTTTATTACCCAAAGAAATCATACTGTTGATCAACCTCACTCCCATAATTAGGCTCACAATGCCCTTTTTAACTGAAATGCTTTTCAATCTTCACTACTTAAGGGAGCTTCACTAACTTCTATGAATCTTTTAAAATTCATCTCAGAAGTCACTTCTAGAAAGTGTTCCCAGACACTAAAACACAAGCTTGGGGTTATTTATACAGAAACTTATTTCCTCATTTACCTGGCTCCCTCAAAACATTGTGAAGTCTTTGAAGACAAAGAACTCGTCTTAAGTATCTTCATAGTCAGGGCTTAGAACAATGCTGGCACATAGTATGTGTTTAACAAATGTTGAATAGTTCCTCAATCTCTGCAAGTAAGTTTGTTTTCAAATTTGTGTCACTTCTTGTCAACTTGAGAAAAAAGTAACATTGGAATACAGGCAAAAATGTAGTAAAGTGAACAGAGTCATTCTATTTCTCTTCATATACATTACTTTCGTGCTTGCTTTCTTCTGCCACCCAGCATGTTTCTAACGTTCCTCTAATATTGACTGAAAAATACACAGGGAAATGCTTCTAAGAGAAACTTTAAAAATATCATAAAATAACTGAACTTTAAAGCACTAAAATGGTGCACCATGTAATATATTAAAAAAGATTATTAGCTATTATGTAAAAAAATATTTTAGGCCTCTATATTCAATATTAAAAAAGTCTTTTGCCAGTTTTCTGAATGCCATGTACTGCTGCATTCTCATCATACTATGAAACAGCAATTAAAATATTACTCTAAATTTGTATATGAGAAAACTGAGGTTTAATGAAGTTCGATCAGTTTAACCTAATAGCAAGCAGGGCCAAAATTTCAATAGAAGTCCTTATTTAAAGCCTGAGATTGTAACTGCTGGCTGATTCTGCCAGGCATTTGCTTTATTATTGAACTATATTCACAACACTTAAATAAAACCACAAAGAAATAAACACTCTATGATTTTTTTTTTCTTTCATCCTTTCATTTAGTTTTATCCCTAGGAAAGATAGTATTGGCTTTACCAAATCATGGATTCCATGTGGAAATTGTATTTGTCCACAAAGCATTCCTAGTTTTAGATCTAGGCATATAGAGATAAAAATGAATGAGAAAATATTTGGGGAGACAATGGAAACTCTTGTGGTAAAGATGATTCATCCCAAGGGGAACACAGGAGGAGAGACCATAACACAGAGAGAACGTTTCCATCTGTGCCAAGTTCAGCTCAGCAGGACAATAGCAACTAAGCTGGCCACAGGGTCTCTTCTGCTACAAACCACAGAAATTCTGGTTCGAATCTCTGTACTTAAAATGTAAAGAAAGCATAAACGAGAAGTTAGCTACCAGATGGGGACTTTTCTAATTAGTTAAGTCTGCTCTAATTTTTGGCCACCAGTTGGCAGATGCAACAGATGCCAAGGGAGTAAACAGAATATGTTGGCAGTTTTGAATTTTCAACCAGTATATCACAAATAGATTCAATTTAGAAATATTTCCCCCTTTGGTTAAACTCTGTAACTTAATTTTGTCAAATGTCAGGAAGTTAGAGATCTATTATGAAGCATTTCTTTTTAGACATTTCACATTTTTGCCTATAAGTCAAAGGCAATGAAATATGTTTTCAGACATGTTGTCTCAGCCTCTGGAGAGAGTAATAGTCATGCTTGCATAAAAGAAATATTTTATTATAAAAATGGACTAATACAGTATTTTGTGGTTAGAAAACCCAAAAAATTGTAAGAATTGTGTTTGGGAAAACACATCTTGAGATGAGTAGAGATGTTAAGAAATTGAAGAGATCTGGTGATTAAAATCACAATCTCTAGTCTCTCTGCATTGGTGGTTCATGCTTTATAGGCAGTTGGTAACTGGAAGCAAAATTACATAACTATATAACTCAGAGGATGAAGGACAGTGTTACTTTGACTTTTTTTTTTTGGACATAAGTGCTTTCTTTTGAAATAAACACATAGGTGATGAAGTTATAATTTTTCCATTCCCAGGAATGATTAGCAAGTTTCCTTAAATTACTTTTCCACTCAGCTGCTATCATGAGTGGAGAAGATGATTTTTAAATTATACTTTATTTACTATTGAAAATTGTGTCTTTGCTTTTATCTACATGTATTTAATAAACCTTTGCAGGTACTTAGCATGTACTAGGCATGGTGCTTGTCCTGGGTCCACTGAGTTAAACAATACATAGTCCCTAATGATTGCTCATGTTGATAAAAAGCCTAACAGCTACTGTGTATTATGACAATGTCTGCACTGGATGTAGGTCAAGTGTGTCCTGGTCATTCACAGGAGCAAACATAGAGGAGGAGAAGTAATTCTGCTTGATTTGGTGGGGTATTATAGAAATATTTCTAAAGGTAGTGATATTTAACACAAACTTTTTTTCTTTTTTTAGAAATTAAGACTAACATAAAGTTTGTGGGAAAGAGAATTACAAAAACAGAGACATATTTTTGGTAAAATGTAGTTTGGGGCTTTTCTAGTGGTTCAGTGATTAAGACTTGTGCTTCCAATACAGAGGGCATGGGTTCAACCCCCGGTTGGGGAACTAAGATCCCACATGCTATGCAATGTGTCCAAAAAAAAAAAATGTAGTTAGATGGGACACAAATAATAAATGGGATCTTGATAAAAGAAAGAGCTGTTGGTGTTGGTAGGGAACAACCAGGCAGAGAGTAGTGATTAAGATGTTTCATAGATTTTTGATTTAGAAAATTAAGAATGTTGTGCTGCACTTGATGGAAAAGATAGGAAGTGCAGGGGGCAAGCAGGTTTTATGGAATGGATGAAGAGTTACATGTTATAAATATCAAATTAACTTTATTAATATTGATGTCAATATCATTAAGATATTAGTACATTGTGTTGATCATGCTAATAATGTTGGTGATGGTAACATAACATTTCTTTGCTATTGACTTTGTGTCAAATGTTGAGACAAGTGTTTGTTACTTACAAATACATTTAGTCCTCATCACAGTCTAATGAGATCCATGCAGGAATCAGAGGTACTCTAGATCATGGTGGAGTTGTGATTCAAGTCCAGGTAAGTTAAGTCCATATTCTTCGATAGTTCACACAATTTGGACTCAACTTTCACTGTATTCTGGTTGGAATGTCTAAAAAGCAGCTCGTAATATACTCCAGACCTTAAGAATAAGATCTGCTTTAGAGTCATAAATTTAGTTCTCATCTGCCTTTAGATTGTAGTCAAAGCTATAAATGTAGGTTTTGTTTTTGTTCTGCCCCTATGTAGGGCAGTGATTTCCAATATGGATGATCCTCAGCCATCACCCTGAAATTATAGCTAAATATTGTTTTCTGTATTTCCCTGAGAGAAGAAACATCCTAAAGAGGTCATCACTCCATCAACATTTTAAGAACCTTCAGTGTATGTTGAGAAGAAATCAGTATTATAATAATCCCTTGAATTCTTCATCTTGAAGAAACCTCTGGGACTGCCAGTGCTTTATTGGATTTTCAAGCAAAGTGATAATAAAGGAACCTAGGATAAAAGGTTTGAAGGACTAAATGTAGCATGTAGAATCTTGGAATAGAATATCTTAAGGTATTTCATTCTTGCATATCTGTAGCTTTCATCTTGGTTTGCAAGGGTAAGATGGTTTAACTAGAGAGGAAGTCATCTCATTGATCTTGGTCTGTTTCTTTCTTAAACTGGTCCTTTGCTTCAGATATAATCAGGAAATCTGTCAACTCTTGTCCTGGGTATAAGTGAGGCTTTGATCTTAGAACTGATAATTTTACATATCTATCTTCTAGGCTCCATACTCTTACCTTTGGGAAATGATCTTGTGTTATGTGGCCCAATGTGGATGATGGTAGCAAGAAGAGGTAGTTCAGTCACTCAGTCATGTCCGACTCCTTGTGACCCCATAAACAGCAGCACACCAGGCCTCCCTGTCCATCACCAACTCCCAGAGTCCACCCAAACCCATGTCCACTGAGTCGGTGATGCCATCCAACCATCTTATCCTCTGTTGTCCCTTTCTCCTCCTGCCCTCAACATCAGGGTCTTTTCAAATGAGTCAGCTCTTCACATCAGATGGCCAAAGTATTGGAGTTTCAGCTTTAGCATCAGTCCTTCCAATGAATATTAAGGACTGATTTCCTTTAGGATGGACTGGTTGGATCTCCTTGCAGTCCGAGGGACTCTCAAGAGTCTTCTCCAATACCACAGTTTAAAAGCAAAAATTCTTTGGCGCTCAGCTTTCTTTATAGTCCAACTCTCACATCCATACATGACCACTGGAAAAACTATAACCTTGACTAGATGGACCTTTGTTGACAAAGTATACTTGAATATACTTTGTTGTATATACTTGTATATACTTGTATATACTTGTTGAATATACTACCTAGGTTGGTCATAACTTTCCTTCCAAGGAGTAAGTGTCTTTTAATTTCATGGCTGCAATCACCATCTGCAGTGATTTTGGAGGCCAGAAAAATAAAGTCAGCCACTGTTTCCACTGTTTCCTCATCTATTTGCCATGAAGTGATGGGACCGGATGAAATGATCTTAGCTTTCTGAAAGTTGAGTTTTAAGCCAACTTTTTCGCTCTCCTCTTTTACTTTCATCAAGAGGTTCTTCACTTTCTGCCATAAGGGTGTTGTCATATGCATATCTGAGGTTATTGATATTTCTCCTGGAAATCTTGATTCCAGCTTGTGTTTCTTCTAGCCCAGCGTTTCTCATGATGTACTCTGCATAGAAGTTAAATAAGCAGGGTGACAATATACAGCCTTGACATACTCCTTTTCCTATTTGGAACCATTCTGTTGTTCCATGTTCAGTTCTAACTGTTGCTTCCTGACCTGCATACAGATTTCTCAAGAGGCAGGTCAGGTGGTCTGGTATTCCCATGTCTTTCAGAATTGTCCACAGTTTATTATGCGCCACACAGTTAAATGCTTTGGCATAGTCAATAAGGCAGAAATAGATGTTTTTCTGGAACTCTCTTGCTTTTTTGATGATCCATGGGATGTTGGTAATTTGATATGTGATTCCTCTGCCTTTTCTAAAACGAGCTTGAACATCAGGAAGTTCACGGTTCACGTATTCCTGAAGCCTGGCTTGGAGAAAGCAGAGTGGAGAATAAATAAATAAACTGCTTAGTCTCCTAAATTGCTATCTCTCTCTCTGACTTTTAACTTTGTTGCTCCGTCTTATCTCTTTAATGAATTTAGGTTATTTGGCAGAATTTGGCACAGAACCACTCTCCTTCTTCCCTTATTTGTCATATCCTCATAGAGATTGATAATCTGGTGATGTGTTATATTTTTACACATTCTTTTGCTCTTATGTATAAGGCAGTTTTTGAATCAACTTTTACAACTTTAGGAATTTTCCAGATGAAAGAACTATGCAATCTATCTAGTTATGCTAGTTAGCAAAAAGGCAAAAGTAAAGGAAAAAAGAAAACATTAGTTTCAATGCCTTGAAAATACCCTGCAGATAAGCTCTGTATGTTTGATTGAGTGAATCAGAGTAAGAATTACCAGTACTTGAGAAGAGAAGGGGGCATCCCAAGTGACTCAGTGGGTTAAGAATCTGCCTGCAATGCAGGAGATGCAGGAAGACACAAGTTTGATCCCTGGGTCAGGAAGATCTCCTGGAGGAGAGAAATGCAACCCACTTCAGTATTCTTGCCTGGAGAATGCTATGGACAGACAAGCCTGGTGGGCAATCGTCCATAGACTTTCAAAGGCTCGGACACGACTGAACAAATGAGCACAGGTGAGAAGAGAAGGAAGGGATGTCAAATTTAATCCCTTAGTAAATTTAAGTACTAACACAGCCTTAACAAGAGCATGAGATAGATTTTGCCTTAAAATGCCATTTCCTGGAAAGTATTAGTGGCAAAATGATAATCTTCTGGTCAAAACTCAGTCCTGCCTTGCCTAATGCTGGATGCAGTGGCACAGAGTGCAGAAACTCATGGAGGGGAAATTCTGATGTCACATTAGCATGTTCTCACATATTGCTGGTTGCATACCAAGACCATATGTCCAAGCAATGGCTCTTCGTAGACATGCCTATTGTGGTTATCCCTAAGAAGAGAAGCATCTAAGAGTACAAGGTATATCTTCAAGATGTTTTGCTCTCCTTTTCTGTGTTTATAAGCTCAACTTAACTCTTCTTTCCTCCACAGTGGAATGACCCCTGACTTCTCTTTAAATCATGGCTTTGGCATCTCTCACAAGACATCTTGGAAACTGAAGTGCTGCATCTTTGGCTGAATATTTAAGACAGTTATTGCCTACTTTAGTTTGGATAAGTTAAATCTATAAATTCTTAAACCTTAGTAAAAATGTACTCAAAAAAGATACGGAAAATTCTTTATGCCTTATAAAAAAGAGCTATTTTATCTTGAATTAAACATTACTGGAATTTAAAATAATTCAATTTATATAATTTGTGACTAACAACTTTAAAAACATTAGCTTACTTTATATTGAACCATTCCTGAATTACCAGCATTTCAGGACAGCATTTAGGGTCTTCCCCAGGGGCTCAGTGGTAAAGAGTCTGCCTACAATGCAGGAGACACAGGAGACGCAGGTCGATCCCTGCATTGGGAAGATCTCCAGGAGAAGGAAATGGCAACCCACTACAGTCTTCTTGCCTGGAGAATCCCATAGACAGAGGAGCTTGGCGGGCTGCAGTCCATGAGGTCACAAAAGAGTCAGACATGACTTAGCAACTATTTAGTTTATTTAAGAAACAAGGAAGGAATTGTGCACCAGAGGAGACCAGCAAGACAAGGAGGGTGGTTTATCAAGTCCTAACATGTGTGCTGTTAATAAATTTTCTATCAGTTCAGTTCAGTTCAGTCGCTCAGTCGTGTCCAACTCTTTGCGACCCCATGAATCACAGCACGCCAGGCCTCCCTGTCCATCACCAATTCCTGGAGTTCACTCAGACTCACCTCCATCGAGTCAGTGATGCCATTCAGCCATCTCATCCTCTGTCGTCCCCTTCTCCTCCTGCCCCCAATCCCTCCCAGCATCAGGGTCTTTTCAAGTGAGTCAGCTCTTACCATCAGGTGGCCAAAGTATTAGAGTNATTTATTACAATATCATTATAAAATTTGTATAAATAAAAAATAAAAAGATAAATACACCTCCATCACTGACCATAGCTAAATCAATAGCTGTCAATAGCCCGATGTGTATTTTCTGCATTGTATGTTATTCATGAGCACACAGTTACCCTACAAAGACCCTTTGAAGATATTAGGTCATTGCCTCCATATTATTCTCCAGATTGCTTTAGAAAAATAGCTCAAATATACATGGCATAATACTTTTAGGTTCATATGTATAGATCTGCCCTGTTCTAATTGTGGCAAACTAGTCCTTAAAAGGTATGCATAATGAAATCTATCTTATGAATGCCATTTAATTTGTCTCTAAGTGTTTGTTATTTCAAATAATGCCACCAATAGCATTCCTATACATATAACAAAGTTCAATAACTGGCCCCCTTGAAGGCCACAGTAATAGTGAAGATTCATCTGGTTTGGGCTTCAGATTGTTTTATTTTTAATTTATTTAATTTATTTTAAATATTTTATTTATTTGGCTGTACTCTATATGGATCTAGTTCCCTGACCAGGGATCAAACCTGGGCCCCATGCATTGGGAGCGCGGAGTCTTAGCCACTGGATCACCAGGGAAGTCCCTTCAAATTGCTTTAAACATTAACTAAAAAATGAGTCAACATTTATAAATCAAGCAAATTTTGATGAAAAATACAGATTTTTGGATTATTCTCTTTAAAAAATCTAAAGATCAATAACTTCTGGGTCCATTTCTTGAGTTGCAGTAACAAGATTTGACAGAATAGAGGCAGCTGTAATTATAAATTCATATCTATTCCACCTGCTACAGTTCTTGCCTTTTCCATTGCCTTGCACTTGGCTGGTTTTCCTCATTTATAGTACCTGCTTGATTCTCATGGGCCCCGAATTTGTGATACCTGAGATGTATCATTAAACATTTAGGTTGTATTACTAAATGATAAAGCCTAAGTTGTGAATTTCTGGGTCAAAGGGTAGAATCATGCTAAATTTTTGATAGTACTGTCAAATTATTTATCACATTTTATTAAATACCCAGAGTGCTTTTACTTCTAGGCTTTCAGATAGACCTAATATTTATGCAACATAAATCAAGTAGAAAAAAAAAGCAAAAATGTCTAAATTTCTTTGAATAGCAAAAAGGCAATGTAAGGATTTATAGAGGAATATTTAGAGATTGTATCAGCCTGAGTCCTGGCAAGAAACAGAATGCATACTCAGCCAAAATCTTGAGGAAAATGGGTTGAGAAGCGTGGGTGGCAATAGGGACTTCCCTGGTGACACAGCAGTAAAGAATTCACCTGTAATGCAGGAGATTCAGGTTCCATCCCTAGGTCAGGAAGATACCTTGGAAGAGGAAATGGCAACCACTCCAGTATTCTTGCCAGGAAAAATTTCATGGACAGGGAAGCCTGGAGGGCTACAGTCCATAGAGTGGCAAAGAGTTGGACACAGCAGACACAGGTGGGACTAAGAGAACCAATCAAGGATGTGGAGTTCGATAAAGAAGATATTTGTAACCTCAATCTGATGGGAAAGGAAGAGGACATGATATTTCAGGAGGATATGGTATTTCAGGAGCCCCTGGGAACTGGACTTCCTCATAGGAGTTGTTATGGGACACAGCCACTGCTAAAATTTGTTACTGAGATAAAGTGGGAGTGCAGCTCAGCATTTTTTGGCCACTGTCTCCTTCAATCTTGCTGTCATCTGATGGTGTCTGCTATTGGTTAAGTCCCTCCAAAGCCATACAGACTGGCTGAAGCAGTTCTTAGGAATCAGAACAGGAAGTGTGGAGAATACACAGGGGAGGAATATACAAAAATAGAACTGCTACCACAGGGCTGTCTGGTCTCAAAGGTCCTAGAACACTTTCACTCTCATCATTTTCATGATCATTACATTAAAAAAATTGTATTACATCACCCAACCATAAAAAATCTGTAGTTTATAAACATTTATTGCATTGATGAGTTTAAATGATTAAAGTGCTTGTGGGGAAATCCCCCACAGTAGTAATAGAATGCATATAAAGTCTTTATCAATTTAAACAATGTTTATATTTTTTAAAGTTCATGTAGAATTACTTCAACCATTTTAGCTTTACCAACAAGATAAAAATTTAATGAAAGCTCCCATAGGCTGAACGTAAAGAAAAACCAGAAATGTATTTTTCAAAAGGGAAAAAAATCAGATACCTAAGTAATTATGTATTTGGGTAGAGAGTGATGAGAGTTTTAAATAAAGGACTTTGGAAGTTTGGAAAAAAGAAAGAGCACAGTGGTTTAACTCCCTTGTCACAGCTCTAGTAAGAGGTCTTTCAAAGTGCCCTTCCCTCCCACTGTAAGGAAAACTGAAATCTACAGCAAGCTAACAACTCTGCTCCTAACACTCTTCCCCTTCTGGTCCCTCCATCTGTGTTAAATTCCTATTAAGGGTTGACTGTAAATCTGATTATGCTGTTAAGTAAACCAAATCTGATTAAGCCAGTTTCACTAATATGATGACTCAAAGCATTCAATATTAAGTAAATGAATGAATATGAATTTTAAATGAAATTTATTTTTACAAGGAATTCTAAGTGGAATGTGTTTTTAAAGAAATCGTTGATATACGAGCTAAGAAAAGTTTGCTGTTGAATTAGAAGTAGAAATTTTGAAAGTTGGAAAAGTTCATAAAATGCAAGACTGATAAAAATTTTCCAGTGTAACCATTTTCACTGCATTTAGAGTGCTTTGCACATCCTAAACATCTTGCTGCATCTTGAAGAAATAAAAAGTGGGCATCATATATTATGAATAATGGATGTGTTTTATGCAAAGAGTAGAAGATAGAACTCTGAGGATCACTCATCAAAGAAGACTCTTGTCCTCATCACAAGTTTGCAATCAAAGCATTTGTCTGTATTTCAAAATTCATTAACATTCAATATGTGTGTAGCATGTAAAAAGTATTTGTGGCTATCATATTTTTGGATTAATTAACTCATTGGAAGTCCTAAATGAATCAGAAGAGGGCTTCCTCTAATTTCAGCTAAGAAGATAAGGCACATTTCCTAAAGAAAGGGTAATTTTCTGCTGGGCCCTTGCTAGATATCCCATTACTAGCCTTATTTATATAAGGAAGCAAACTCTTCCTCAGTGAGTAAATCAATTACATTGAGCAAACATTTATTGAATTTCCATGGCCTTCAGGATAAAAGGGAAGTTATTGATCATGGCATAAAAGTATATTCATGATCTGGTTCATCCCCCATTGCTCCTCCCCTGACCTATCTTTTCAGAGTAACAAGACAATGTACTTGTGAATTTTAAACTCCTACTATGCTTTTGTATGTTCTCTTTCAGAGGCCTAAAATGCCTATCATGTCATCAGGCATGTATTAAATGCTGATTTTTCAGTGAAAATTTGTTCACTAAAAAAAAAAAAATCAGATTCATTCCTCTGCCATTTTTATACCAAATTTTCATTTCAAAGGAGAAAGATTTATAGATAACTACTTATTAGAATTGTATTTCTAATAACTGTATTAAGGATACTCAAAACCACACACACACACAATATCACTCTACTAGAGGATATTCTAGTGTATCAGAGCAAATAATTTAAAGTGATGCTTGTATAGAAGTCATATTTACAAAAAGATTTTAACTAAGAGTATTTAAAGCTCAGTACATTGTTAAATGACTGGTACATGTGCTGTTAGAAAACACATCATTAGATATAGTGTTAACCCAATGATATAAACAAAGGTGGATAGAAAATAATGAAAAAATGTCTAAAAATTTATTGTGTATAACTCTAGGTGGTGGCGTTAGATTACAGGTGTTATTTTAGTCTGTATGGTCCAATTTTTTAAAACAGTTAAAATGTGTTACTTTGATAACAAATAAAATATTTAAACAAGTCTCAATACTTTGTTCAAGGGTTATCACTTTTCTTATGAAATGCTCCTGAATCATTCATCCTTACCATGCATCACCTTCTCTCCATTGACTTATTATTTTTTACAAATAGTAGCAAGTATATTGAGTTTATTTCTCTACTTTTGTGTCTCCCCAACGAGACAGAGAACTTTTGAAAGAGATTGTTTCAAAAATTTCTCTCCAGTATTAATGCATATTATAGTATAATCTGAATATTGTGCATGTTTGGGGTTCAAGCAATATAATATAACATGAGTTTCTTCAACAAAATTAGCAATATTCTCTAACTACTCGGCAGAGGGGAAGAGGGTAGTGCTCCTTATGTGACTTCTCATCATTATGCCCAAGTCCTATAAAACTCCATGATCTTCTCCTAAGTCGAGACAGTGCTAAATAAGTTTTAATACCATCAGGCCACGAATATTATATATTTCAAGACAAAGTTTTCCCTGAATTTTCTTGTGTTTCTTCAAATATTTCTCATTATTTGCTTTTGGAAAAAACCTAAGGAAATTGGCATATTGTTTATTTTTTAAAAAAAATATTAACAATAAGTATCAGAGTTTTATTTTTTCACACTAGTGAGCATGAGTCATTTTTTAAAAAATCTGTTTATTTTCTAATTATGTATTTTTATATTGAGTACCTAAGGGAAGAAAATGATTGCAATGATTTAAATTCATAATATAATTAATCCCTGGGTTCAATAAATATCCTTTATAATTATACCCAGTCAATATTAAAAATGTTTGTAGACACTAAGTCAGCTAACTAAATAAGTAAAATAACTATATGAAATATAAAACTCAGGAATGGGGCACATCCATGATCAGTTAAGTCACTTTGCCACTGTTTTTATTTTTTTAACATGATTCACATTTACTTCAATCACAAACACATTGATTACAAGTGTTAACTTACATCACTGATGCTAGCACCTTAAAACTAAGATCTTAAAAGAAACTTCAGTTTAATGCAAAGAAATTCAAGGAGAAAATTTTTGGACACTTGATCAGAAGATTTTGGTGGCTGTCGAAATACTCATGTGTACACAAAGGTGCAAGAAAGCCTAAGAAAGAAGAGTTGTTTCCGTTTTTCATTGAACACAGGATCCAACAAACAAGTAAACCAAATATTCTATTGAAATTAGCCATCCAACCATACAGTGCCAATAAAGAACTTCTTACATTAGTAATGGACCAAATTTTAAAAGCCTTGGCAAATGTTACTAAAACAAAATATTTAGAGTAATATTTACAAATACAAATACAAACATAATTAGCTTTTTGCCTTCTATAAGTAATAATCTTTGAAATGCTAAAAATGAGGTCCAACTGTGGTTCTTTTCTGGTGTGGCAAGCTGTAGGTGCACATGGTCTACTGACTTACCTTCTCGAAGTTTTCTTGGAAGCAGTTGGATGGGGCTTAATTGCAGGAGAAGCTGATGTCCTATTGGCTGGGCAGACTTCTGCATTGGCTTCCACAAACTGAAATGCCTTCACCAAGCAGAGGGTTTCTTCCATTCTTCAGCCCACTGGGAGATCAGTGATACTCAAATGCTTGATGACTCCATTGGCGTCGATTGTGAAAAGAAATCATAGTGAAGGGTCAGAACCTTTTCACTGCACACTGTAGTGTCAGGGGAGCTGTTTAGTCAAATCTGACAAGAGCTCACTGTTCATGTGGCCCAAACCAGTGTTCTTCCTTTGTGTGTTTATCTAGGCCAGGTGGCTGAAGTGGGAACCCATTGACCCTGCAGCAAGTTCACAGTTCATATCATGAAATTCATTGGCTTTGTCACTGAAAGCAATTGTGAAGTTTCTGTTCACAAAAGTGAAATCCGAAGGATAGAAGAAGAGGACCAAATATTTCCCCTTAAAGTCATCAGTTTAGTTGTGCAGTCGTGTCTTTGAACTCTCTATTGCCAATGGCTGTACCCTTAATATAGGGCACTTGCTGGGTGATGGCAAGGATATGGTGTGAGGAACTGATGCTAGAGGCCAATTTTGCTTGGTGAAAACCAGACCACAACGCACTTGTCAAGCACGTTCTTCAGCAGACATAAGGGCTGCATAGACAGAAATGCCTCAAGGAATGGCTTTCACATGTCAGACAAGCGATGCCCAGAGTAACCGTCTCATCGTGGAGGCCATGTGATGACTTGTGATGACCAGTGATGGTCTCTTATTGAGATTAAAAACTTTTTTTTCCTTAAAGTTTCTACCAACTTCATGAGAAAAAGACTAAAACCTGTATTTTTAGCTTTTAGACAAATGACTAGTTTGCCTCATTTCCGGTTTTTCAGTTTAAATTAATAAGTACATAAGTAAATTGAGTGCTTTTATATCTATCTCTCTGCTAGATGAAAGAAAAATTAACGATAATAAGTTGCCCTAGCATGAGAGAATGGAACCCAAAGCTGTATTTGAATTGTGGTTGGAAGTATGAAGGTATGGTTGGAACTTCGGGAGCAGCATCGAAGAGGTGAATGAATTGCTTGAGTGGCCTAGGTGTGAGAAGTGGCTTTCTGGAGGAGGTGACCTGGTTGCCAAGCAGCAGGTGGAGAGTGGACCAAAGTGAGAGCAAAATTGCACAGGCATCAATTGTGAAGACATATTTGTTCACTACAACTGCACTATTAGTTGAAGCTTTGTCACATCCTCTCTTTTGGGTATAGGTAGTTCACACTCTGCATTATTATCAGTGGAAGGAAGTTCAGATGAGCTGAGCAGGCTTGTGAGACCAGCTATCTGTGAAACCCAAGTTGCTCAGTGGGGAAGACAGATACTGTATACATTCTAAGATGAGTGTAAAACATGATCAGAAGGAAAAGGTGGTTTGGATTTATATGTAATAGAGTTGGAAACGTGAGAAATCATGAATGGCACACTATAGTGTAGGGGAAGAGAAGGAAGTTAATTATATCTTTGGATATGAGAAAGTCTACTCTTAGGAAATGATGTTTGAGCTGATAAATGATGAAGTTGAGATTATTGGATAATGGGTTGGATGTGTGAAGTAAAAGGGTGGAAGTGTTACTTGCTCAATCTTTTCTGACTCTTTGCTACACTATGGACTGTAGCCCGCCAGGCTCCTCTGTCCATGGAACTCTCCAGGCAAGAATTCCCAACCCAGGGATAGAACCTGGGTCTCCGATGTTCAGAGGCAGACTCTTGACCCTCTGAGCCATGACTGGCATGGCTGGCATGGACAGCTGAAAATGGAAATGCTATCACTTGTATTGGAAAACTGATTTTGAGATGCCTGGAGGCATCTTGAGTAGATAAATGGACCACATATTTGGGCTTGAAAATTAGACAAGGTCAGTCTGGACTAGAGGTGAGATTTACTGAAGCCACAAACATATGCAGGATCACTTAGGAAAGTTTAGAAAGAGATGAGCATGGAGTCAGGGATAGTGCTGGTAAATTTCAACATTTAAAAAATGGGTAGCAAATGACAAACCACAAAGAGATCTGGAGAAGACAGCCAAAAAAGTGGGTGGGAAATCAGTAGTGTGTGGAGTTGACACTGAATTAAAAAGTATGCAAGTGTGTGTGGTTAAAGAAGGAAGTGGTTAACAGGTCAAATGTCATGGCTAGGTCGAGCAAAATAAAAATTAGGAGTCTGTTGGATTTAGAGATATGGGTAGAGATCATTGGATATCTCAACAAGAAGAGCTTCTTCTTCTTGGAAGAAGAGAAAGCTGCTTCGAATGAGTTAATATGAAAAAGAGAAGTAAAGAAATGGCAATGTTGATTGAAGATAAATGCTTTGAGAATTGTGGCTTTTGACAAGACGAGAAAGATAGGGTTGAAGCTAACTCAGTGTGAGGTAGCCTCTATTACTGTCCTGGTTTTAGACAAAAGAAAACTGAAGGCACGGAGAGGTTAAGCAGCTTGCCCAAGGCCACATGGTTAGAGTGAGAGTTAGAATTAAGCCCTAGGCAATGGACTCTAAAGCTTGTCCTTTTACAGAAACAATGTGTGCTGAATTGAGGAGTGTATGGCCTCTTGCCTTGTCACCTGGCATAACCTATTATTCCACTTTTACAGCTGAGGTCTGAAGTCCTGTTCGAGATTGACCAAGGTCATACCATAAGTGACAGAGATGGTATTTAACTTCGGCTATTTCTACTCCTTGTCTTGCGCTTTTCCCCCTTGGCCATAATTGAATCGCCTCTGTGTCTAATTTCAGGCGCAGTGATTCCCTTTTGCCCTGAGTGTTGTTTGCACCTCCAGCCTGTGTACCGCCTGCTCAGTAATGATCTAATACTTACTGTGTGGGCTTCAGAATTTATTTGATTTGGAGCAACTGAAACGGCCTGTTGGCAAGGACTAAATATAAGATTGTGAATCCAGGGACAAGGATGCATATTTCTGGCCAAAGAGGATCTTGCTAGCTATGGTAAAACACTGCAAAGTATTGGCAACAGTTGCTATAACGAAAATGAATTCTCTAATTCTAAATGCTTGTGGTATGTAATGTAAATTCATATGAAAGGAAGGAATACAGAATGAAAGCAATGAAGTTTAATATTTCTAATGTATTGCACCCAGTTTAGAAAAGCGGAGTTTTTCAGTTTGCAAAGCAAAATAATTTTGGGAGTCTTGCCTTGACAGTCACACGCAAGAGTCATTATTTTGCACAACACATGCACCTTGCAGAGTTCGGAATAGATTACTTTTGTTGCTCCCTCCCTTGTTTCTTCGCAACATCCTATGTTGTGACTGGCCAATACATTTTGCTACACTGATTTGACTGAGGGAGAAACCACAGCACCGTGTGGTTGAAATGACTCATTCAGTCTCGTAAAAGTGGCCTGTGTGAGAGCCAGGGTTAGGATTTGGATCTTCCATCTTGAATGCCACGCTTTGTGTTAAACCACATGGTGTTCCAATATATCACTTGGCCCATTTAAACCACATGGATAATTCATTTTTCAACACCCTGGTTATATGTCATCTTAGCTGTCATTTCCATTAGCTGCTTACACACCTGCGTGTAGCTCACACCAGCCTCCTTTTCTGCCTGTTCTGACATCAGGAGCAGTGCTTATTAAGCAATAGAAAGAGACTGACATGCAACAACAACAACACCCTTCTTTGTTCAGCCCTGGTGTATTTTACTTCCGGTTTCTGTTCATACGGAATTCACTATCACTTTACCTCTATGATACTTGTCTAGGGGAACTCTCTCACTATTCCATTTTGTTGCTTGAAAACTTTCAGCATCTTTCCTTATAGGAGAATAACATTTTTGCATTTATGTCTGATGGAGCTTTGGAAATATCAGAAAACCTTTTACCACTATCTTGGTTAAGTAACACAAAAGGAGCCGGGGTTGAAACCCAGGGTACAAACCCCCATGAGAGATGGTGTATTTTCAATTCAGGTTCACCACCAACACATTCTTAGGCAGAGAAGAAATACAGAATCGCATTCCCCAAGCCCCCCTTCTCCATATGGTTCCAGTTTAGTGTCTGCCAATGAAAGGCATTCACATGAGATTTGGAAGACAGAAGAGAAGGAAAGATTGAATAGAGGAGAGAATGACCCAGGTTCATACGTTTGTGCATCCAAAAAAATATTTATTAAGATCCTACATGTGGCAGACATTCTGAAAATACAGCCCCTAGTCTCACAGAATTCATCTTTTCTGAGTGAGTGAAGAGACCAAAATAAAAAAACAAAAACTCACAAAAACAAAACAAAACGTGAACTAACAAGAGAATATAAAGATATGTTTCAGTAGTATATTATACTACTATAATCAGTAGTATTATGAAAACAGAACAAAAATATGGTAGACGGGAGATTTTAGAGAAGGAAGTAGATATACTTGAAGTTTTGTTTAGGAGTATTCTTAAGTTCTAAAAGATGGTCTAAAGCTGATTTCTTGAGGGACATTTTATCTTTTGAAACCTTTCTGGAATTTCTTAATTGTCCAGTTTCTATTGAGTTGGATATCACGCACTTGAGTAGTTAACAGAGATTCCTTTAAATACCCAGTGACACTAGCTCTGTTGTCAGAATGCTGCCTTGATCTGTGGTTTGAGATGCTGTTTGTCTGGCTTCTGAAAATCCATCATACTGTCCCTTTTCACAAAACCTGTCAGATCAGGAACAAATGGAATTTCAAGGGAGTCACTCTAACTTACCAGTGGTACCTGGAATTGTGTTCCACAGATTTCTGTAAATTTTATACTGATTTGCTTGTATGCTATCAGTAGGTCACCTTGGTCCTGTACTTTACAGAATTCTGCAGGAATGTGGCATAATAAGCAAATGTCTGAATAGATTTGGAGAACACTCTGGATAGGCTCAAATAGGGCAGATTTAACCCAAGCTTCCCTGTCCCTCTCCTTAGGGAGTGATGAACAAGCAGGAGGCCTTCTCTCTATGGACAGAACTGAGTGTCTCTCCTTCGGAGATCGACGTTGATTTACGAGGAAGTGCACAGAGTGTGTCTTAAGGGCACTGAGCTGTAATTGCTCTCTTTCAAAGTGGACTGTTGTGCCCTCATCCTTCAGCTAAAGGGGAACTGCCTAACACCATGTGTTTATTTGACTTATGATTTATTTCTTTTGAAGGGATTATGTCCTTTGTCAAAACATTCTTTTCACTGGGGATGGGAGATTTAAGGAATAAAGAGACTTTAGTCTTAGCAGGCTACTTTTTCTGTTAATTTTGCTTACCTCTGGGATCCTTTTATTTAAAAAATTCCTTATGTTTTATATGCATGTATCTACTTTGAGACTGATAATAAAAATTATCTTTCTTCATTCTCCTCCTTTCATCTTCATTACCCACCCCTGTACCTTCCCTACCTTTCACATCTATCAGGTTTAGGTCTTAAATTGTGCTGGGAAAATAGTCCTTTTCTTTCCAGTTCAACTCCTAGAAATAGGAGCAAAGAGGTTGGATTCTGGGGAAGGCTTTTTACCTGATTACTTTGCTAAACTGGAGCCAGACACTTTCCTTAGATATGGGGATCTGAGTTTCACTGCCTTATTTGTGGAAAGAAGGAATTTTACTAGAAAAGCAGTGTTAAACATTATAGACTCAGGACCCCTTTATATTCCAGAACCATTTCAGGTCCTGGGTTTCCCAAGTGGTTCAGGGGTAAACAATTTGCCTGCCAAGCAGATGTGGGCTCAACCCCTGGGTTGGGAAGATTCCCCTGGAGAAGGAAATGGCAACCCACTCCAATATTTTTGCCTGGAAAATCCCATGGACAGAGGAGCCTGGTGGGCTACAGTCCATGGGGTCACAAAGAGTCAGACACGACTGAGCGACTAAACAGCAACAAACAGCTTCAGGTCTTATAGAGTTTCTTTTCTCTGGGGCATGTTAATCCAGTGTCCATGCTGTGAGAGCCAATTGTTAACTAGTCAAGATTTCTACAATCTTGTGGTTAAATCATTAGTAGCTTGAAATCAACCATGGAGGGAATATTTACATCATGGAAATTGGCCAGTGCTATCAAATTGTTTTTTTTTTTTTAAATTAAGTGAACTGATTTATCAGAATGTTGCTGACTTATCAGGGAAGAAATTAAGATTGAGAAATTAAAACATATTTGTTAAGAAATTAAAAATAAAAATAGGTGCAATATATGCTATTCTAAATCTTTTCATAAAAGTTAGTTACATTTTCAGAAAAAAAACATTGAGTGGCTTTTCCAAATACTTTTGATGTCTGACTTTATAGAAGACAACTGTATTATTACATGAGCTTCTATATTCAATAGGCTGTGATATAGGTCATGAGCATTGGATAAGTTCAGTGTTTCCTTATGAAAGAAAGCACTTAAGTCAAATACTATCTTCATATTATTAAAAATAGTTTTAATTAATACTATCTTCATATTAAAAATAGTTTCAACCTCATTGAGCCATGGAGGAGGTACCTCACATACTTCAGATCATACTTTGAAAACCACTGTGTCAGAGAATTTCTAGAGTTATTTCTATCCTAAAAAAAATAAAATACAATAAAAATTCACTAGTCTAAGTTCCTCTTTCATGTGTCTGTTTTGGAGAGGTGTGACTTAGTTAGGGAGGAGGCCCCTTGGCAGTTGAGGATGGGTTTGAATAGTGGGACTCACATTTAAAAAGAGTGGGGATTCTCCCACTGCTCATCAGTGTGCCTGAGCCCCCATTGTCTTTCCTCCCTTCTTTGTTCACCTAATTTTTATTTGAATATAGTTGCCTTACAATGTTGTTTTCATTTCTACTGTACAGCAAAGTGAACCAGCTCTACGTGTATATATATCCTCCTTTTTAGATTTCCTTCCCATTTAGGTCACATCAGAGTATTGAGTCGGGTTCCCTGTGCTATAGAGGAGATCCTCATTAGTTATCTATTTTACACGTAGTGGTGTGTATATGTCAATCCCGGTCTCCCAATTCATCCCACCCCCTTGTTCCTTGGTGTCCATACGTTTGATCTCTACATGCATCTCTCTTGATTCTTCTTATCATTTTCCAGTCCACCAGGCAAAGTGAGCAGGAGTTGAGGAATTCTAAGGCATTGACCATGTTTGCCCACTGCAACAGAGTTTGAGCTCAAGGGAAAGTAGCAGCCAGCTTGAGAGGTGGACCACGATGGACATCTTCAGCCCTGAGAACAGAAAGGTGTTCTGAGTGTGTGTGAACTTGAGAGACAGCTATTCTCTCCAGGCACACCAGGGTCACAGCCATCTTTGTTGCCTTTGAGTAGAAAGAACGATGAACAATGGCCTAGAGCAGAGTTGGCAAACATTTTCTGTAAAGAGCTGGACAGTACCTGTTTTTTTTTTTGCTTTGCACATCATACAATCTTGATGCGATGACACAATTCTGTTATAGTGCAAAAACAGCCATAAACAATATGTAATTGAATGGGATTGGTTATGTTCCAATAATCCATTATTTGGGAACCTCAGTCTAGGCATAAAACAAATTGACTTTGTCTACTGGTAAAATTTGCTTTCTCACTTTGACATGTCTTGTTTGATAGAATCTCCAAAATGTCTGTGCAACTTAGACCTTTGTACTGAATGGCAAATGCTGGATTGTCAAAGATATCTGACTAGTTGAGATGAATCTAATGAGGTGGTTGTTTGAAATAATAACAAGGATACCACTTGCTATGTGCCAGATACTGTTCTAAGCACTTAACATGATTTAATCCTCACAGCAACTCCATAATTAAGCACAAGCATTATTATTCTCATTTTATTTCCCAGGAAATGGATGCATGAGAAGATTAAGTAATTTGCCCAAGTTTATGCAGCAAGTAAATTATAGAGCAAGGATTTGGACCCAGGCAATGTCTCCTATACTGCTCCTGGTATCTAAAGGCCTTATGCACATGGGCACACATTTGGAGGTCAGTTGGATATGAGGACTAATTATGGTGGGGAGCAGCACCCTGAATTTAAATTTAAAGTTGGGCATAAGGCCTTCTTGGGCTTTCCTGGTGGCTCAGCTGGTAAAGAATCCTCATGCAATGCAGGAGACCTGGGTTTGATCCCTGGGTTGGGAAGATCCCCTGGAGAAGGGAATGGCAACCCCCTCTAGTATTCTGGCCTGGAGATTTCCATGGACTGTATGGTCCATGGGGTTGCAAAGAGTCAGACACAACTGAGTGACTTTCAGTTTCAAAAGGCTTTCTCAAGAGCTAGATAATAAATTTATATAGGAGGTTCAAAATTCTCTCAGACACTCTAATCACACAAAGCTTATAAAGAAGACACACTAAGGAGAACAACATTCTGACAGCAGCATTCTCAGTATCACTAATGAAAGAAAAAATGAACATATTGAAGGACAGCAAATGGTACCATCTCATGAATGGAGAAAACTGAGCAAAGGAAGGAATGTTAAATGGAAAAAGAGAGGTAAAGTGAATGCCCAGAGTATATTTAAACAAATCTGTAGACTATTAAGTAAATTATTTTTTAAATAATAATTAAATGTGATTATTTCCAGTGGAGCATTTTGGTAGAAGCTGTGTATGTTTTCTTAAATGACTGTGCAAAGCGAGTTTGAACAAGCTAAATTGTCTGGAATTAACTTTCAAGGTTAAATTAACAGAAAAAGCAAAAGGAAGAGTAGAACATAAGGAGAATAAGGAAGGAAGCCATTTCCACAGATTCCTCCTTTCCACGAGCCCTCTGGACTGTTTTTTTTTGCTCCTCTGAAGCAGTGTTCTGTAAAGTGCCTGCATGCATGCATGTTCAATCTCTCAGTCGTGTCGGAGTCTTTTTGATCCCATGAGCCAGCCAGACTCCTCTGTCCATGGAATTTTCCAAACAAGAATACTGGAGTGGGTTGCCATTTCCTCCTCCAAGGGGTCTTCTCGACCCAGGAATTGAACCCACATCTGAGTCTCCTGCATTGGCAGCTGAATTCTTTACCACAGAGTCACCTTGTCCCTCTTCAAGTGCAGTGGCTCAAAACCATCCATTGTGGGACAGAAAGAATATGCTAGAACTTTCATTTCTGTTTTGTTCTCTTTCTCGTAGAATAATCTAAGTCATGCAATCCAGGGTTAGATTGGCAGCTTCATGATGATTGAAGACTTAGATTCATGCTGTCTTCTTATTCTGCCCCTCTAAGGCTTTTCTCATTTGCATAAAGACAGTTCAGGCCAGGGCCACCTTCAGTTCAGTTCAGTTCAGTTCAATCACTCAGTTGTGTCCAACTCTTTGCAACCCCATGGACTGGACCACGCCAGGCCTCCCTGTCCATCACCAACTCCTGGAGATTGCTTGAACTCATGTCCATTGAGAGCCATAAAAGGAGAAGGATTTGAGAAAGAGGAGAGGACAGTCAGGAAGTCCCATGTTTTCCTTTCCCCTTCCCTTGGCCAGAGTTTATTCCCAGGGCCATACACAGCTGCAAAGGGCAACTGAGAAATATAAATCCCAGCTCTACCTGCTTGTACCTGCCTTTTACTACAGAAGAGAGGAGGATATAATTGGTGACAACTAGCTGCCATCCCATAATATTTAAGGGGGGTTTTAGACTTAAAGATCAGTTATGCATTTTCTTTAACAAAATTTGAGAATGACAGTAAGTTTGCTGTGATGACTAACAGCTTTAGGAAAGGACCTCCACTAACAGTCACAGAAATCAATATGTATGCAATATTTGTCTTTAAGGTGATGATGAGAAAGGATTTTTGAAAAATACATATGCTATGGATGGAACATTTTGTAAAAAGATACTTGAAATTGGATTAATTTTTTTGGCTAAATAATATTCAAGTAAATCACCTATAAAATATTTTATACAATATGCTTAAAATTTTGTAAATAGAATTTTTAAGTCTTCCAAAGTTGTTTTAATGCATTTATAATCATTTATTAAAAGTGGAAAAATGTAACATATTTGCCTTAATATGTGTTTTAGGTGTATTTAGATGAACTACTTTTTCATTACTATGTGAAAAGATGAAATTTGACTAGTCCTATTAAAACCTGAAACTTTGGTTACCTGTAGGTGAGAAGGAAAAACTGTCAACAAAGTACTTCTCCAAATGGAATGTACAAACTCTTATAAGATTTCCTTTTATGCTATAATGGACCTTAAATTAGATATCAAACACTATTAAGTTATATTCATTAGGGCTCTAATTTTACTATTAATTTTTAGCATTATTTGGAGCATTATTAATTTGTGACATTGATAAATGAAGCAAAATGAAAATCTTTACAGATATTATTCACTTAATAGTTACTTCATTTTTCTTTGATGTAAATATGTTTGTGACTACTTAATAATATAGCAGACTTAATGGTATGATTTTATATGCCATGTCTATAAGCATAAATCAATAAATATATGAATGATACTGGTATATTAATTTTAGTGATGTAGTGGGAAATCAAAAAGGTTTGGAGAGCAGTAGTTTTCAAAAGACTGTTTTTGCTCCAGGGGGATGGAGCTTTTACTTTTTCAGTCAGAAATAAGAGAAATAGGCTGTACTAAAATTTAAAGTGTAGACTGACACTGATGAACTCACATGCTATATATGCAAAAGAGCCCAAGTTATCCTCTCTTGTCTCTGGATTAGTTTAGAAACAAAAATCTAGATGCTTTGTGAGGGGTTGAGTCCTGAGCATTCCGAGGGACTAGTGGCGCCAGTGTCTTCCACCTGTGATTTTAAGACTCTAGGAAACTTGTGTATCCAAGGCCAGTGCTACTTGCTGGGTGGGAACACCCTTCACTCTATTTTGCCCACATCCCTATTTATCTTCTTAGTTTGCCTAACTCTTGAAACTAAAATTCAGAGTTTCTAGTAGCTGAGTTAGCAAGGTCACGTGAAGAGTTACGCTTAATTTCAGTCCTACAAAGAACAAATATATTTTGATATCAACAATTTGCAGCCCTAGGGATCAGGAAAATTGGGCAATGAAAGACCTCCATGTGTTTAGAGCCCGGAGAAGTGTGTGTGTGTTTATTTATTTATTTTTTATTGAGCATTAGTTCAGTGGTATATTGCTACTTCTGCAGTTACCATTTTCTTGGCCATAGGACAGATTACTTGTCAAACTCTTAAAACTCTCTATACCACCTGAAGACATCATGGCTTCCTAAAGTTACTTTTCTACATTAACTTTTAGTTTAAACTCTCATGGCCTATTTTTGTTCTGTGACAGTTCTTTGTTTTTCAGCCTTAGCTGAGTTTAACTGAAAAATCACACACAATGGAACTTGGAACCTTTCTCATCTAGGTCCGTCGTTTTCTTTCATCTTTTAGGGGACATTGGTGCTTAGTTTCAAGTTGCTTAAAACCCATGAAAATCTCAAACTATTTGAGATGTTACTAATAAATACCCAGTAACTTAATCTCATTAAAAGTTTCTAACCGGTATCATTTGTACCTGTTATTCCAGGCCCATTCCTCTAGTACTTCATTCCTCCTAATATGATTTAATCACCTTTTTTAGTCTACGTTCTTTTAGGGTGAATGATATTTGGTTGGTAGCCAGTTGTCCATTGGTTGATAGTTGCCACCTGTGATGTCATAGTACTTAGGTTCTCATCCTCAAATTGTCCTTGGATCTATCTGGAGATCCCCAAAGGAATGTTCAAGCTTTTCAGCCGTGTTGCCATGTGCCTCAGCTCTGCTTCGGCTCTCACTTGTCCATATCTACATTTGCTGCCTGCAGTGAAAAACCCAAGATTTCCAAACCTTACAGAAAACAGTGCAGGGAACCATGCCAAAAAGAGCGAAGGGGCATCTCCCTCCTCTTTGTGTCTTAAATTATCTTGAGATGCCAGAATCAGCTTTTCACTCGGTCATCAACTCCCTTCAGAAGTTCTGTTAGCTTCTTCCCATTTCTCTATAGTTGATTTGCACCTAACTCAAAGGACTGGCGGGATAAAGATCCTATCCTTCTCCTTCTTCAGTTAACTCTTCCTCTCACACACTTGCTCCCACCCTATCCTTCTGCATTCTCACTTACCAAAAAAGAAAAATAAATAAATAAAGCATCCACACATAGAAATGAAGATACTTTACCACTGGACTTGGGAGAAAGTGTATAGGGGATGGGTTTGACATCAAGGGTTAGGGGTGGTCTCTTGACTACATTAGTAGAAATTAGTTAAATATGCTCCCTCATAATCATTAAAGAGAGTTTTCAGCTCATCTGCCATCTCAGTAGCCTCTCTGCATATGTTTCCATTTGTTAATATTTTTTTATCTTGAAATGGGACACATAATTGAACTAATGTTCCAGATGTGACCTGATTAGGTCAGTGCACAATAGTATAGTTAATGCCATTCTTCAAAATCAAATCTAATCAAAGTGGCTTCCTGCTTACAGACCTCAGCTGATTCCCTTTCTTGGTATTTGCCAATCATACTCAATTTATATTGATGGCCTTGCCCTCACTCATCCCAATTTCCTTCCAAGCAACTGATGTACAAACTCCTCAGAATTTATCATTTTTCAGTCTTTTCTGTGAATGTTCTTCTCCTCATTGTCACCAAAAGAAAATTTTTATTCTTCAGACGGTTTTTTCTCTTATCAGGATTAGATGGCCTCTCCAACATCATAGCATAACCTTTTATGGCAATTATCTCTTAAGTCTGTATCTCCCACACATTTTCCAAATATTGAGGGCAGAAAATACATATTATTCACTTCTGTTTCACCATTTTTAACCCTCTGCTCCACACATGGAGATGTTCAAAAATTTTTTCAGCCAGTTAATGAAATATTGTGGCCCTAAACTATATTAACTATTTAATTTTAACAATTGCTTTATATTATTAAACTATGAAATATGAGATGGCTTGTTAAGCTTATTTTTAAAATATTGAATTATTCAGCTTTATTACTAAATTAATTAACAAATGTCCATATTAATGTTCCCAAATCAATCCTGGCAGAAATGGCTGATGGTTTGTATTTTCCTACTTTTTAAGTGTTTTTTCTTTTGGTCTTGTCATCTGTCACTTGTACTATAATCATTATTATCATTGAAAAAAAGAAAATTGAAACTCAAAGCATGTGATTGCTGAATTTTTCATAACTGGCTGGTGGCATCAAAACCCATGTCATGGAACTCCCCTAGTGGTCCAGGGGTTAAGAATCCATCTGCCAATGCAGGGAACACGGGTTTGATTCCTGGTCCAAGAACTAAGATCCCACATGCTCTAGAGCAACTAAGCCACACACTGCAGCTAGAGAAAGTCCATGTGCAGCAACTAAGAGCTTTGCTTCCCAACAAAGACTCAGAACAAGAAAAAACCACTCACACACAAAACATTCAAGTTTTTGCTCTTTAAAAAAATATGTGTTATTCTACTTTCTACTATTATTTCTAATTCATCTTTCATAAAAAGAACCTTCAGCTAGATACTTTTTGCTACTTATTTCCTTAGTTCCTAGATGGTTCATGATAACAGCACAGGATTGAAAATCAAACCTCCAATGTTCACTACACTGGGTTTGAGTCATCGTAGTTTGTTGATCTTGGCAAAGTAATTCAAGCTTTCTGGGCCTTGGTTTTCTTATCTATGAAATGGGTATAATAATTGTAACTACTTCATAAGCGATTGTGAGGAGTAAGATTTAACATAGGTAAAGCACTTTGGTCACTATATATGCAAACACTGTGTGTTTGTTATTATGATAAGAGTCATCCACTACTCTGTGCCTTTTTTACTTGTTACTAAACTTTATGGCTCTCTGCTATAGCTCTGACACCATATCTCAAACAAGTGGCCAATATCTTGGATTCTCTTTATATTTTTAAGTAAAATTTTTATTTCGGAGTAATTTTAAACTTGGAACTTCCCAGGTGGCTCAGTAGTAAAGAATCCACCTACCAAGAAGGAGACTCAGATTCGATCCCTGTGTTGGGAAGATCCTCCGGAGAAGGAAATGGAAACCTATTCCAGTATTCTTGCCTGGAGAATCCCATGGACAGAGGATCCTGGCAGGCTACAGTCCATGGAGTTGTGAAGAGTTGGACACAACTCAGCAACTAACAACACTTTTCAGCTCACAGAAGAGTTGCACAGAGAGTTACTATATACCCTTCACCCAGCTTCCTCTAACGTTAAGTCTCTTATATCATGGCTGTCCATTTGACAAAACTAGGAAATTAACACGGATACAACATCGTTGACTAAATTTCAGACTTCCATGGGATTTCACCAGATTTTCTGCTCAAGTCCCTTTGCTGTTTCAGGACCTACTCCAGAATACTGCATTGCACTTAGTACTCCATTTTTTTTTTTTTTTTTTAATGCTCCTTTTAAAACGGGCACCTATGATTGGACTTGAGAGTGCTAATATAGCAATTTTGTCTGGAGGATAGAGGCACCATTACCTCTTTTATGACCAGGATGCTGCACTTTAAAGACATCTAATCACCCTAATCTCCTGACAGAGACCAAAGTGAGCAGACAGGGAGATAATTGGTTGCCCTACTTGAAGGTTGCACTTTCAGCAGTTAGGGAGCACATGGGAATAAATAGAGGGTAGGAAATGGAGCTGCTGATCAGAAAGCTTTGTCAGGCTCCTGGGATTTGGTCCAGGTTGATGGCTCAAAAGTAAAGAGAGTAAAGGCAGAAATCTTCCAGTCTCTTCTGATAAGAAAGAAAGATTTTCGAGACACTTACTCATCTATTCAAATATTTATTGAAGAGTTGATATGGGTAGACATTTTTCTTGGTGATAGATATTATTTAGAATCTATGAAAATGGTACAATCTTTCTCAAATTAATTCCTTCTTGCAATATAAACAGTAAAGAAATATTAATTTTTAAAAATTGTATTGAACAGGAGCAAACTTAGCTCCTAGAATATGTCTTTTTGGTACAAGGATTATTTTAGGCTGATTATTCTAAAGAAAGAGTAGGAATTGGAAAAGCTATGAAAACCAAGAAGTTACCTTCTTATAAGAAACATTTCCTTTTACAAAAGGAAAATCTCTGTTTGTAAGTGTGTCTTCCTCTCTTTACCAGAAAGAGAAGGATGACTAAATCTCTAGAAACTCTTATCAATGGAGAAAGCAACTGACTTAAATCTGCATAAAAAATTTATAATTGCTTACTGTGCTTTGCTTGATATCTTTCCACAACTGGATCCTCCCTCCCAACTTTTTTTTTTTTGGTCTTTACCTGGAGATGGTATTTCAGGTGGTGAGTTGGGCCATTTGGGAGAAGTACTGAGTTTTCATGGGTATCTTCCATGCATACAGGAGCTATACATGATATTAAACTTTGGTTTGTTTTTCTTCTGTTATTTTGTCTTTTGTTATTTAAAGGTCTCAGGAAGAACCTAGAAGGGTAGAGAGTGCCAACTAAGACTGTCACTTACCATCTGGTTCTAGGAGGATTGAGCCATTAGCCCTGTACTTGCTGACCTTCGACACACCCTGAAAGGAACTCAGGGTGGAGATCAGGAATGAAGCACTCTGTGCTGTGGGAAAAGTAGCCAAACAGGTTTTCAAGTAACTCTTTTCAGGAGAAAATTCATGAACTTCGATTCTTGCATCTTCCCATAGTTTGAAAAACACTAAAACTGTTAAGACGTCTGTTCCTCATGACTAGCAACAACATTTTACTGAGAGGTGTGCTTGATTGCATATACCCTTTCTCCAAGTGTGTTAGGCACTCAGACGTGTCTGACTTTTTGTAATACCATGAACTGTAACTTGCCATGCTCCTCTGTCCATGGAATTCTGGAGAATACTGAGAATACTGGAGTGGGTTGTGATTTCCTAGTCCAGGAGAATTGTCCCTACCCAGGGATCAAGCCTGGGTCTCCCACATTACAGGTAGATTCTTTACCTTCTTAGCCACCAGGGAAGCCCCCTTTCTCCAAAATCATGTATATACTGATCTCTCCTCTTATTCTTCAGAGAGGTTCCTCAGAGATAACTGAAATACTGTCTCCTGGACTGTAGTCCTCATCAGTTCAGTTCAGTTGCTCAGTCATGTCCAACTCTTTGTGACCCCAAGGACTGCAGGACACCAGACCTCCTGGTCCATCACCAACACCTGGAGTTTACTCAAAAAAATATTCAGTGAGTCAGTGATGGGATCCAACCACCTCATCCACTGTCGTTCCCTTCTCCTCCCACCTTCAATCTTTCCCAGCAACAGGGTCTTTTCAAATGAGTCAGTTCTTTGTATCAGGTGGCCAAAGTATTGGAGTTTCAGCTTCAGCAGCAGTCCTTCCAATGAACACTCAGGACTGATCTCCTTTATGATGGACTGGTTGCATCTCCTTGCAAGGGATGCTCAAGAGTCTTCTTTAACACCACAGTTCAAAAGCATCAATTCTATAAAGATCAGCTTTCTTTATAGTCCAGCTCTCACATCCATACATGACTACTGGAAAAAAACTATAGCTTTGACAAGACAGAACTTTGCTGGCAAAGTAATATCTCTGCTTTTCAATATGCTATCTATGTTGGTCATAACTTTTCTTCCAAGGAGCAAGCATCTTTTAATTTCATGGCTGCAATCACCATCTGCAGTGATTTTGGAGCCCCCCAAAATAAAGTCTGACACTGTTTCCACTATTTCCCCATCTATTTCCCATGTAGTGATGGGACCGGATGCCATGATCTTCGTTTTCTGAGTGTTGAGCTTTAAGCCAACTTTTTCACTCTCCTCTTTCACTTTCATCAAGAGGCTCTTTTGTTCTTCACTTTGCAATAAGGGTGATGTCATCTGCATATCTGAGGCGATTGATATTTCTCCCGGCAATCTTGATTCCAGCTTGTGTTTCTTCCGGTCCAGCGTTTCTCATGATGTACTCTGCATAGAAGTTAAATAAGCAGGGTGACAATATACAGCCTTGATGTACTCCTTTTCCTATTTGGAACCAGTCTGTTGTTCCATGTCCAGTTCTAACTGTTGCTTCCTGACCTGCATATAGGTTTCTCAAGAGGCAGGTCAGGTGGTCTGGTATTCCCATCTTTTTCAGAATTTTCCACAGTTTATTTTGATCCACACAGTCAAAGGCTTTGGCATAGTCAATAAAGCAGAAATAGATGTTTTTCTGGAACTCTCTTGCTTTTTCCATGATCCAGCAGATGTTGGCAATTGGATCTCTGTTTCCTCTGCCTTTTCTAAAACCAGCTTGAACATCAGGAAGTTCACTGTTCACGTATTGCTGAAGCCTGTCTTGGAGAATTTTGAGCATAATTTACTAGTGTGTGAGATGAGTGCAATTGTGCGGTAGTTTAAGCATTCTTTGGCATTGCCTTTCTTCGGAATTGGAATGAAAATTGACCTTTTCCAGTCCTGTGGCCACTGCTGAGTTTTCCCAATTTGCTGGCATATTGAGTGCAGCACTTTCACAGCATCATCTTTCAGGATTTGCAAGAGCTCCACTGGAATTCCATCACCTCCACTAGCTTTGTTCGTAGTGATGTTTTCTAAGGCCCACTTGACTTCACATTCCAGGATGTCTGGCTCTAGGTGAGTGATCATACCATTGTGATTATCTTGGTTATGAAGATTTTTTTGGTATAGTTCTTCTGTGTATTCTTGTCACCTCTTCTTAATATCTTCTGCTTCTGTTAGGTCCATACCATTTCTGTCCTTTATCGAGCCCATCTTTGCATGAAATGTTCCCTTGGTGTCTCTAATATTCTTGAAGAGATCTCTAGCATTTCCCATTCTGTTGTTTTCCTCTATTTCTTTGCATTGATCACTGAGGAAGGCTTTCTTATCTCTTCTTGCTATTCTTTGGAACTCTGCATTCAGATGCTTGTATCTTTCCTTTTCTCTTTTGCTTTTTGCTTCTCTTCTTTTCACGGCTATTTGTAAGGCTTCCCCAGACAGCCATTTTGCTTTTTTGTATTTCTTTTCCATGGGGATGGTCTTGATCCCTGTCTCCTGTACAATGTCACGAACCTCCGTCCATAGATCATCAGACACTCTATCAGATCTAGTCCCTTAAATCTACTTCTCACTTCCACTGTATAATCATAAGGGATTTGATTGAGGTCATATCTGAATGGTCATATCTGAAGTAGCGGTTTTCCCTACTTTCTTCAATTTAAGTCTGTATTTGGCAATAAGAAGTTCATGATCTAAGCCACAGTCAGCTCCTGGTCTTGTTTTTGTTGACTGTATAGAGCTTCTCCATCTTTGGCTGCAAAGAATAGAATCAATCTGATTTCGGTGTTGACCATCTGGTGATGTGCATGTGTAGAGTCTTCTCTTGTGTTGTTGGAAGAGGGTGTTTGCTATGACCAGTGCATTTTCTTGGCAACTCTATTAGTCTTTGCCCTGCTTCATTCTGCATTCCAAGGCCAAATTTTCCTGTTACTCCAAGTGTTTCTTGACTTCCTACTTCTGCATCCAGTCCCCTATAATGAAAAGGACATCTTTTTTGGGTGTTAGTTTTAAAAGGTCTTGTAGGTCTTCATAGAACCATTCAACTTCAGCTTCTTCAGCTTTACTGGTTGGGGCATAGACTTGGATTACTGTGATACTGAATGGTTTGCCTGGATCATTCTGTCGTTTTTGAGATTGCATCCAAGTACTGCATTTCAGACTCTTTTGTTGACCATGATGACTATGCCTTCTTATAATTTTCATCATTTAATTTTGATTTATTGGTTTATTTAATTTCATGTATTATAACAGTAGTGAGAACATAAAAACTAAATACTGTTTAAAAAATCTTGACTATGTGTCAGGAACTGTGCTGAATCAAATAAATACTCATTGAATTCTCTAAAGTAGAGGTTTGTCTTTCACTTAGAGAGGCTGACGGCTGGCTGAACTTCCTCCTTGTGACCTGAAGACTGTTGGGTTCAGAGGATGGATTTAACACCATCTTCTGTGAAAGCTGTATTTCAAGATTGCATTGCCTTATTCTGTGAAATAGAAACAGATCAGGACTCTGTGGGACTTCTGGGCACAGAAGTCTTTTTGTCCCCTTCCAGCCTCTATGATCTTCCCTGAGTTCCAAAGGGCAGATTTGAATAGTTGCTAATTAGGGAAAGGGAAAAGATGCAAAGACATGGGAGAGGCAGGCAGGAAACACTAGTACAACCTTGGGGTAGGGCCCTAGTTCCATCTCAAGGAATATACATAGTGATTTCTTTAAGCCTTTTATAGAATTAAAACCCAGCAAACAGAAGTATTCTTCTTGCTGGAGAAGACCACCTGGTTGTTGTCAGTTGCCCAGTTGTGTCTGACTTATTGCAACCCCATGGGCTGTAGCATGCCAGGTTTCCTTGTTCATCACCATATCCTGGAGCTTATTCAAACTCATGTCCATTGAGTCAGTTATACCATCCAACCAGCTCATCCTCTGTTGTCCCCTTTCCTCCTGCCTTTAATCGTTCCCAGCATCAGGGTCTTTTCTAATCAGTCAGCTCTTCCCATCTAGTGGCCAAAGTATTGGAGCTTCAGTTTCAGCATCAGTCCTTCTAATGAATATTCAGGATTGATTTCCTTTAGGATTGACTGGTTTGATCTCCTTTCTGAGCAAGGGACTCTCAAGGGTCTTCTCCAACACCACTTGGCGCCAGACTAAAGGAATCCGAAAGCTCATCAAGAAGATTACCTGAGATGGAAATGGTAACACACTCCAGTATTCTTGCCTGGGAAATTTCATGGACAGATGAGCCTGGTGTGTTATAGTTCATGGGGTCGAAAGAGTTAGATAGGACTTAGTGACTAAGCCACTATCAAAGGAAGTGAAAGTGAAGTCACTCAGTCATGTCCGATTCTTTGTGACCCCATGGACTGTAGCTTACCAGGCTCCTCTGTCCATGGGATTCTCCAGGCAAGAATACTGGAGTGGGTTGCCATTTCCTTCTCCAGGGGATCTTCCAGATCCAGGGATTGAACTATCAAAGGAGGGCAGGCCCTATACAACCCTGATCTTATCAGCAACCCCACCCTAGAACCATTACCATGAAACTCCTCACTAAACTCCCCTGCCATTGGAACATAAAGTTTTTGAGGGCAGAAGCCTGCTGTGTCTTCCTTTGCCAAAAAAGCTCTTCTTTTCTACCTCGCCCAAAACTCTGCTTTGAGATTTGATTCAGCACCGGAGCATAGAGGCTGAGCTTTCAGAAACAAAATCAGAGTTTGGAAAGACTCTTTGCTAAGCACACGGTTTGCATGAAAGTAAAGAGCTAAGGCTTACTATTCAGACATAAGTTGGAATCTGCTCATTTATGAGGGGAGAATGAAGAATAAAATGCTGTTTTGTTTATGTGGTTGAGAGTGAGACATTATTGAAGGATTAAGGGAATCTGAGGAGAGGGCCATAAAATACAAGTTTAGAAAAGAGAGTGGATTTTCTAAAGCAAAAATAAATTGATCAGAAGCAAAGTCAGTAAATCTTATATCTTTTCTGTGGTGGGAAGTAATGAAAAACAAAACACAACACAAAACGAAGCCAAAGAAGAGAACAGGCTTGGAAGAGGCCTCAGTCTGGTGTAGACCTGCCTCACTGCTGGCTCCTGTCTGTGCCCTCTTCTTTCAGGTGGCCTTGTCTATCTCTGCCTCAGACTCAGCAGCCCCCCGTGGAGGTCATGGGTGGACACGGGTTGGCCATCAGAGGAGGAAAGGCTGAAGCTGCTGCTGTATTACCCTGCTGCCCGGGCTGAAGATTTTATTTTTCCATTCTCTCATAGCACAGATTATGACATATAACCTAATGAGGTTGTGCCATTGTGTAGTGTTCCATGAGGCTTCCACAGGCTCATTTCCAGCACGTTCTCTCAGAACAGGGTTATAGTAGGGCTCATCTGTAGAAGAATGTCATCCTTGCCTTTGATGAAGGACAGAGTATCACACCTCCTGTTTTTCTGAAGGTAACCTAAAATCTCTTTTGGTTCACCTCTGTGCCTTTATTATGCTGATTGCAACTACTTTGAAAGAAGTTCAGGGAATAATTGTGATTAACAACTATTGTGTGTTACCATTTTTGGGGGGTGGGGTGAGTGACTATAGGTCCTGAAGGATTCCTCGAGATCAACTTAGAATGTGGTCTTCAGAAAAGACTGACACTCCAATCTGAAAGTGGAATACCTATTATGAAGAACTTTACATCCCTCCTGGTTGAACTGCACTTCATTTTGTAGACAAAAAGGTTAAATGCTTTTCCTAAGGTACAAAGTTAACTATGGGTTCAGTTGTGACTCAAACCCGCATCACCTCATTTCAAACCAGTATTTTTTCTAACAAGACACTAAAGAAGAAAGGAAAAAAAAAAGTCAAGAAATCCACTTATAATAAGATACACACACATGCATATATATTTATCTAATTTGGTTGGAACTAAAGTAAATAGTTTCTTGAAATTTTAAAAGAATTTTTAGAGGCCTATGTTGGGTAAACACCAAAATTTTCCACTCTTCTTGAAAGCCTTTTAGAGGTTTGGCTGTTGGAAATGATTGGCAATTTTAAGATCAAGGAGACATTTCTATAAGTAAGTCATATTTCTGGGATCATGTCAAACATTCTGCTGGGAAACCCATTATATAGTGGTTATTATTTTCCCTCAATAACTATGGAAATCAACTTCATAAAGTAAAAAGAAGCAAAAGCCTCATAGGATAAAAAGATACCAGGGCAGAAGTATTTGTTTCAGCTTCCTACTTTAGAAGCCCTGTAGTAATTAACATGTGATAAATGGTGGCCCAATAGGTAGTAGACCACCAGCGATAGTGCACTAAGTAAAAAACTATTATAAGGGAGAAAAAGGACAGAGCAGAGCCTCATCTTGTTACTCATTTTGTGCCTCAGGCATTTGATCCCTTCAAGAATTGATCCACCACTATGATTTGTTATAAGCTGTGGTAGTTCTCCTTATTAGTGAGGAAAGCAATGGGAACAGACCTTGGTTTCACTTGCCATTTAACTTGTGATACCTCGCTCTTATATAAGGTCTATGAATATATATAAATTAAAGAATTATGTATGTCCAGCTGAATTCTTTTATTCCTAATCACGTTTGGGAGGGAAGCAGAGTTTTCTGAAATTCTTTTAGTGGAAGGAAACAAGGCATAGACACATTTCTACTGGTAAGATTAGTTTTTTAAGTACTTTGTAAAATGAGGACATGAGGCTAGATTATCTTTCAGATATTTTCCAGTACACAAGCCACAAGATTTACGATGTATATATATCGCTATTTCCTCTCTTCTTGGTGATGAAATAGATAGATCTTGAAAATTTATGAGCATGGGGAGGAACTACATATACACACACATTTCTTTCTCTGTTTTTCTCTTTCACACACACACACACACACACTTGCCCAAATTGATACAGCCATTAATAGGTAAGACCAAGCTATCTGATGCCAAATTTTATGGCTTATATTAGAGGATCAACAGAAAGATCTGGAAACTAGGTAGGAACAGTAAGAGCCCAAGTCACATCACCTTTATTCTCAAGACTGCATTTTATTGCTCTTTCTTGGCAAGTACTAACTACATTCTCTGTCTCTGTCTTTCTCTCTCTCTTTTATTTACTTCTTTCCAAAGGCATTTTAAATGTTTTCTTAGTCCATCTCTCTGATTCCAAAAGAGGATAAACACACAAGATGAATCCCATCTGTATTTCCTATCTTGTTCCTTTGTTCTCTTAAAAGTAGATTTTGGAGAAGTAACACAATAATGTGGAAAGGACTTAGTTTGGTGTTTTAGTTTTTTGGTTTGTAATTTGAGAATGATAAGACATCCCCTGGGGTTATTATTAATTATGTAGCCCCACTTGACACTTTAGTACCATAAGACTGGTATATGCTTCATCACAAAGGGTAATCTTCCCATGAATGAGTGAGTGAAGTCGTTCAGTCACGTTCGACTCTTTTCGACCCCATGGACTGTAGCCTACCAGGCTCCTCTGTCCATGGGATTTTCCAGGCAATAGTACTGGAGTGGATTGCCATTTCCTTCTCCAGGGGATCTTCCCGGCCCAGGGATCTGGGTCTCCTGCATTGTAGACAGACACTCTACCGTCTGAGCCACCAGGGAAGTCCAGGGTTGCCTAGCCCATCTCCTCTTTCCCCAAGTCTTCTCCATTACATTTTAGCAACACTATGGGAAGATTACCCTTCTCCGCAAGATGCTGACACTCGCATACAAAATATGCAGAAGGACCGGAGAAGGCAATGGCACCCCACTCCAGTACTCTTGCCTGGAAAATCCCATGGATGGAGGAGCCTGGTGGGCTGCAATCCATGGGGTTGCAAAGAGTCAGACACGACTGAGTGACTCACTTTCACTTTTCACTTTCATGCATTGGAGAAGGAAATGGCAACCCACTCCAGTGTTCTTGCCGGCAGAATCCCAGGGATGGAGGAGCCTGCTGGGCTTGCACAGAGTCGGACAGGACTGAAGCGACTTAGCAGCAGCAGCAGCCTATGTCGTAAGAATGTCAGTTTTCCTTTACAGCGTATATTGATATTAGCAGAAGAAGATATTCTTTTAAGGGAGATACGATCCTGTGGAGGGTCTTGCTATGAGCCACCTGGACTCTTACATCTGGTGCAGGTGTAGTTGAAGGGCTCTGTGCCATGCCAAGGCACATCCGAGTGGCACCACCATCTCTATTTTCACATGTTGCTCAATATCTCTTTGTTAATAACAAATCCTGGTTATGACCAAGTCTCAACTGGCATTAAAAATCTTCAGGGAAATGATGAAGATTAAGAAGTAGTGTTATTGGAGATTTAGATGTCACCAGATATATTCATTCCCTTGTTTCATGTTACAAGGATTGAATCATTTCTTTATTCCTCCAACATTTGTTGAGCATTACAGTGAACCAGGAGCAATGGAATAAAATAACAAATAACAATGACAACTAACATTCATTAAGTGTTTTCCATGCCAGACTTTTTATATTTCGTGTTTTATAAAAATGTTGATTATGTAGTCCTCACAACAAATCCGTAGAGTAGATAATGTTATCATCCCATTTTAAAAGTGAAGAACTAAATAGGGCTTGAAGATTAAAAAAAGTTTATACTAGCAGGGATGATTAAATAATAAACAATTGGAAAATGAACTGTGTAACAGTGTTTATTATTCCACTGCAACACAACTTCTTCCACAAGAGTGATTAACTCTGACTAGAGGCATTAAAACAAGATATCCAACTTGAGTTCATTCTTAAAGGATGATGTGAAAAAAAAATATCACCTGGTAGACAAAGCAGAGAGGAGTATGCAGACTGAAGTGCTATCTCTAATAAGCGTGGGTATTTAAGGGAAGTGTGGCTTCTGCAAGGAAAACGGAAATAGTTCAGAATGGTTCCACTGTAAGGATATATTCAAGCTAGATAGATCAGAAATATGCCTATCATTAAAGCTTTTGAGTTGTAGAAATTCAGATTTTTATTCTCTAAGCAAAGGATAAGAGCTGCGGGGTTTTTTATGACCACAGAACTGCCACGATGCAACTTAAAATTGATTAAAAGGGAAGGGGGTGAGGATAGGGGAATCTGTTAGTAGGAATCTGTATTAATCTTTGTGAGAAATAATTAGGAACAGATTGGTAGTTATTGAATTAAGAATAGAGAGGAGGGGGCAAATTTAACAGACACTTAAAGAGTTAAAATCTCCTAAATTGGGTTAGTAGGTGGAAAGATTGAAGCCGAATTGCAAAAAGAAGCACAGTCAAGAGACCAAGAGGAAAAAGTCTTGATCGTGCTTGATTTTGTAGCCTGATTGCTGAGGCTCAGCTGTGCCCCTGCCTCTGTGGCTTGGTTACATCAATTCCCTTTTTGTTCTAAGCTAGTTCAAATTGGGTTTTTGGCATCTTCGGCAAAAAAAGATTTTTGACTAATATACCCAGGAACCACAAACATTTAAGTTTTAGGAAATGGAAGAGACAATCCAAAACAGGATCTGACCTCACAGATGTGGGTTATTGAAGCTGAATGTTTAGCCAAATAGATCATTCCACTTTCAAGGCGTGAAAACATGATGCTCTTATGCATCTCTTGATATCATTTGGGACTAGAGGTGCTGGTCCTTAATCCAAGCTTGTCCCTTTGCATAGAAATGATGTGAAGAACAGAGAGTTTCCAGAAGAGTTCCTCTTCAATTCACTGCTGTAAATTGTGGTGCTATGATTGATGCCATAATGAACTAGATTAAAAGGTGGGCAAAATTTGTGAAATATTGAGCGAGTTGAAATCATTTAGCATGGAGAAAGGAAGGCAAGAGCACAAAATTACTGTCTTGAGTTATTTGAAATGTTCTGAAATGGAGTTCCATGACAAATGTTTCTTTCTCTCCACTGAGGCCAGAGCAAGAGGAAATGGATTCAAGTTGAAGCCGGATCTATTTAGGTGAATTATATTAGAGAGCTTCCTGACCTTGAAGGCTATTTGGCATAGGAATGGATTGCTAAGCCAGGTCAAGGAATCTCTTTCTCCAGAGAGAGAATCAGAAGGATGAAGGGGATTTGGGAAGTCATTTAGGCAGATGGAAATTGATCCTCATTTTAAAAACCAAGCCCCCACAAGGAAGAAAAGCCGTGCCTTCATACCAGTACCTAACAACCTTCACTTTGCTGTCAAAGTTGCCTTTGCAGCTTTAAACCATTTTCTCATTTTCTCTTCCCATTTAAGGTAGAGAATAGTTAGTCAGCATCTTTAAAATACTTGGCTACTCTAAAGGTCAATATTAAACCACCATTCACATCCTCCTTGCACGCTAAATAATCCATTTTCTGTAGCCTTTTCTCTTAAGTATTACTTCCTAATCCTTTAATTGTCTTTGTGGTTCTCCTGTGAAAAGTCTCCAAGATTTCATATCTGTCTGTAGTTCAGAGCCCCAAGCTGGACACAATCATCTAGTAGGGATTTTAAATGCTGAATACAGTAGACCAGTTGTTTCTGAGTTGTTAGTTTTACTCCTGTTCACGTGATTCAATTTAACTTTTGTGTTTCATTCTTTTTTTAAAGCAGTGATACCTTGAACAATGCATGCTTACATTGAGCTTGTTACATTTGTCTTGTGTTCTTATCTTATTTTTCCCCCAGTGTTAACTCCCGGCATCTCATAAAATATCCAATAATTGAATGAAGAATTAAAGTTTTAATGACAACATTTTGGATAGCTAGTTGTGTTGTTGGGAGGATCCAATTAAATCATTTTTCAATTTTTTTTTTTTTTAAACTTTTGGCCCTTCCCTCACAGCATGCGGGATCTTAGTTCCTTGATCAGGGATGGAACCCACACCCTCTGAATTGAAAGTGGGGAGTCTTAACCACTGGATCACAAGGAAACTCCCAAATTAGATAATTTATGATACAGTTCTTCATCACCTGAATGCATGCTTTTCTTTCACTGAAAAATCTGTGTGCTTCTAATTTGAATATATTCCTTCGGTGTTTTATCATATAGTTCAAAGTAGTTTTGAAATCATTTGTTTTTGCAATATGTACAGTCAAAAGGCACATTTTCTAGTTTGTTTATTGTTGGTCATTAGAAGTTATTAATATAATGGCAAATAAATAAAATTTTATATAACAATATAAAGTAAAATTAAATATCTCCTTTTCCCCAAAGCCAGAGCCCAGAAGTAATGACAGTCAAGAGTTTCTTATTCTGGGGCTTCTCTGCTGGTCCAGTGGCTAAACCTCCAAGCTCTCAATGCAGGGGGACTGGGTTTGATTCCTGATTAGGGAACTAGAGGCTTCCCTGATAGCTCAGCTGGTAAACAATCTGCCTGCAATAAGGGAGACCCCCCGTTCAATTCCTGGGTCAGGAAGATCCCTTGGAGAAGGTATAGGATACCCACTCCAGTATTCTGGCCTGGAGAATTCCATGGACTATGGAGTTGCAAAGAGTCGGACATGACTGAGTGACTTTCACTTTCAGGAAACTGTATCCCACATACCACAGTTAAGAGCTCACATGCTGTAACTAAAGATCCCACATGCCAAAAGTGAGACCCGGTGTAGCCAAATGAATAAATATATTTTTTTAAAGTTTTTTTTTTTAAATTTCTCCTCTGTTACACAGATGATATTTTACTGCATATAATATTTATTATCTTTTTTTTTTCCACTTTTCTCCCACTGGGTATGGTACTTTAAAATATAGGCAGAATCTTATAATCCTTCTAATCCTCTTGTGCCATCATTTTATCCCAAGCCACATCATCTCTTGTGAATTATTGCAATTACCTTCTAAGTTGTCTCCTTGCTTCTATTTTTGCATCCGGACTCTATTCTCCTCACAACAGCCAGAATGGTCTTTTAACATAAGATGGATTTTACCATCCTCTTGGTTTTAGCCCATGTCACCCAGCATTAAAGACAAATTCTTAGAGTAAGTACCATTGCTGTTATTTATGCCCCACATTTACTCAATCAGCCCAGCTTCCTTGCTATCCTGAAATGTGCCAGGTATAATTCCCTCAAATCTATGTGCTGGCATTTCATCTTCCCAGAATAGTCTTTCCTCTTAAGTCCACAGAGCTATTTTATCACTGCTTCCAGATCCCTTATCTGATGCACCTTATCAGAGAGGATTTGATTAAACACCCTAAGCCTGTGTAGATGTTAACCCTTCTCACCCATATTTTGGATCTTCCTCTTCATTCTGCAATGGACTAGGGATAGAAATTTTGCTTACCCAAACCCCAGTACTTAGAAAAATACTTAGGATATAGTAAGTGCTCAATAATTGTTTGATGATTTAATAAATGGTCTTCATAACCATATGCTATGGGCTTCTCTGGTGGCTCAGTGGTAAAGAATCCACCTGCCATCACAATCCTGGGTCAGGCAGATCCCTTAGAGAAGGAAATAGCAGCCAGTATTGCCAGAAAATACTGGAGAACCAGTATTCTGGCAACCCTGGTTGAACCAAATGGCAACCACTCCAGTATTCTTGCCTGGGAAATTCTATTGACAGAGGAGCTTGGCGGGCTACAACCCATGGGGCTGCAGAAGAGTTGGACATGACTTAGCAACTAAAACAATGAAACCATATAGTATGGTGATCATTCTATATCAGCAAGTATGAGCTCTACCTTATTTGGTTTTTAGTTATATGGATGTATCATAGATTATATGGATATATCAGATTATTATGTTATTAGCCATTTTTGTTTTTTATTTTCCCATTAAAATATGCTGCAATAAAAATGTTAATCTATTTTCCACTGTGTATTATTGCAACAATATGAAATATTGTCTTTAGGATAAATATTAACATCAGATATTCAGGATCAAGATACTATGAAATTTTAATTCAAAATTTAATTCCTTGGTATGTTGCCAAATTTTACATAAAGAAACTGTGATGATCTAGAAATATGAGTATATGAGAGCATAAGGAGAGGGTATGAGCATGACTACCACAGAGAAAGAAACATTTGTGATGCTTAATCTGCCAAAGAGACATGATATTTGAAGTTGGGATTGAATTGGGAAATCTGAGGAAAATGTGTGTGTGTGTGTGTGTGTGTGTGTGTGTGAGTGTGTGTAGATGTTGACCCTTTCCATGTGAATGAATGTGCCTGACAATGTGACCATTCTCTTGCTAGTGAAAAATATGTGTAGAATCTTTTCTGGTCTGTGATTATGATCAGTACTTCTCAAATACTGCTCTTTTAACATTATTTGCATGGATGCCGATGAGGCCAGGCAAAAAGGTCACACTGAGAAAGACTGAGCCTCTTCGTCATTCAGAAAGTAGGTTATTACCCTTGTTGCATAAAATTCCACCATGTATATTCTGTACATCCCTTCCAATTCAGGAGATTGAACTGTTTTACTCATTCTGAGAAAGAACACCCCAATAAGTTACACAGCAAACAGTAAGTGATTTGCCTAAACCCACACAGGAAGCCACCAGTATACAGGAATAGAATCAAAAGTTTCTGATTCCCTTTCCTTTGCTGATGCCACTAAATAATGTGTCAAAACACTTCAAGGTCCTTCTTTCAAAGTAAACGGAAAACGTTTCATGAAAGTCTGTGTTTCTGAAATTCACCTTCTAAAGGAAGAATATTTTAAAAAGAGTTGCTAGAAAACAAACATTGCAGTTATACGTTTTCCAAAGCTACTCTTTGGAAATACTAGCTTCTTATCTCTCTTTTTCTGTCCCTCTTGTTTACTGTCTTCCCCTGGGGCAGGGCTTCCATGGTGGCACAGCGGTAAAGAATCCATCTGCCAATGCAGGAGACGCAGGAGACGTGGGTTCAATTCCTGAGTCAGGAAGATCCCCTGGAGAAAGTAATGGCAAGCCACTCCAGCATCACATGGAGAAGCCCATGGACAGAGGAGCCTGGCAGGCTACAGTCCAAGAGTTGGACATGTGCAGAGCTCACACACTTGGGGCAAGGTCGAGAGGGGGCCATTCCAAAGGAGGGGTCTGCAGGTCCCTCTGGGAAGGTGCTGGATCTGCCCACCTGACCCACTGCCAGCATATAGGAGGCACTTGAAACATGGTCATCTAATAAATAAGTGAATAAGAAAAAAGATGCATTAAAAAGTGTTAATATGGAGAGTGACTGCTTCACAGGGTACCAGATTTCCCTTTGGGCTACTAAAAAAGTTCTACAACTAGATGCTGGTGATGTTCGCTCAACATTGCGATATCCACTGTGAGAGTCATTGTGATACTTAATGCTCTTAAATTATATACATTAAAATGATTACAATGGCAACTTTTATGTGCATTTTATTATGATAAAAATGTTGAAATATTTTTAAATTAAAAGTTGCCTTGCTCATTACCTCTTAGCTGAGAAATTTTATCTGCCAGTAGGCATTCTTTTTGAGTATCAGTGATTAGTTCAGGTGAATTTGCAAATGAAGACATCNGGATGTACGGGGTTACCTGCAAATACCACAGCATTTTATGTAAAGGATTTGATCATTCCATGATTTTGGTATCTGCAAAGGTCCTGGAACTCATCCCCTGCAGATACTGAGGGATCCGTCTACTTTGCCACTGATTAGTTTAACTTCTTCTAGAACTTCATCTAGATGGACTCACTCATATGTACTATTTTGTGTATGACTTCTTTTACTCAGCATATTTTGAGATTCAGTCTATACAGTCATATTTTTTCAAGACTAAAATGGAACTTACAAAAGCAAAGTTTGAATGAGGTCCTCCAGTGCTTACAAAAATGGCATTACTTAAAACTGTTGACTCTGAAAAACACCAGCAATAAAATCTAGACCTCATCGAGGGATATATAAAAAATTTTCAAGTGGCTGAGCACTCAGAAAACACATATTTAGGAATATTACATGAATCATACTGACACTGAAAAGTACAAAACACATTCCTGTTTTGCTCTGTGCCCTGTGGAATTGCACACAGGAGTTTGTTCTGGAGTCAAAGACGTAGTGTTCTTTCTAAAGTCAGCAAGAGCTCCTGCTCAGATCAAGTCAGTGAAGGATGGAGCAAAACCAGATACAGGCAGATCTTCATCGTTCAAAACCACGCATCTGCTTCCAATGATGGGTACCAAATCATCTGTCTAGATATTTTATATTTTCTTACCTAAAGTGTGAAACGTCGTATACCTAAAAGCAACAGGATACATTTAACGAAATCCTGCAATCCCCTGTTTTCTAGATGAAATGGCCATCACAGGGAGAGCTGACAAAACTGAATTCTATTGCTGAGCAGTTATATTTCAAGCTTCAATTCAAGTGCTTCAAGTTTACTTTAAATGACCTGATGCAAACATATGATTTAGATCTTTAAGTAAGAACTATAGAAACTCTGCCAGGCTCCATTATTTAGTCTTGAAAGTTCCATTATTTCCAGACATCCCAAAGGCAGAGGCTGCCAAGAAATGGGAGGAACAGAAGGCCCTATCAAGAGATGTCCTGCCAGGGAGATGACAAGATAGATATAATTTCAACACCATTCTAATTTGCTTTGCTGACCAGAAGGGGAAGATTCCAGCTTTCTCCATCAACAAAAGCTTCCACAACTGAGAACTCTATTTTAAATCCTGTCAGCTGAATTCTCCTCCCACTCTCCACGCATGCCTGTATTTTCCAGGTGCAAAACACAAGTTAAATTTTGAAAACGTTTTGCATAGGTTGAGGGGGAAGTGAGCAAATACGTAGAATAGCAACAAGTAAAATCTTTGAGAATAAAGCCTCCTTGTTCTTTACCTTTATAGATTTCATTTAAAAATTAATGCAATAGAGAATTGAAAGAATTCCTAAAGCTATCTAGAACTCCAAACTGACTCTCAAAGTAATTTCTTAAAGAATGTGAGACATCTTTGTTCCTGAATTTACTTAAAACTAGATAAAATTTTCATCTGTCTGAATGTAGAATGATATGGCTGATGGTAGGCTAAGGAACTAGATGATATCGATTTTATTCCATTTATTAAATAACCTTTATAAATCCATTGAAATAAAATAATTAATTTCCCATTCAGTAATAAATNTTCTCAAATTTTAGAATTATATGCCAATTTTTAAACAGTATTTCTTTAAGTGAGTGTAGATTTCAATCACTCACTCACAGTTAACCTATTGACTTCTGTTAAATTTAAAGGAAGGGTTAAATTTTAATAAAGTCAAGATTAGAATTTTTTATTTTAAAATGACCATTTGTTTTGCATTTTGCTCTTTCATCAGAAATTTTTCCTTGTGTTCTTTTCTTTCTTGTGGATTTTATTAATAGTACCCTAGATAGTAAGCTAAACTTTGTGCATTTGATCTTTTTTGCTTCCGTTCATTCACTTACTCAGTGAATATTTATCAAATACCTCTCAATTGTCAGGTTTTGGGCAGAACAGCTACTGGACTCCTAGAGGTTTCACGCAGGCAGGGAGTTCATTTTTATTACTTGAAGATACTCACAGATTGGTTGCACCTTGTGCGTGCATGCTCAGTTTCTCAGACATATCTGACCCTTTGCGGCCCCATGGACTAACCAGCTCCTCTGTGCATGAATATTGGAGTCAGTTGTCATTTTCTTTTCCAGGTTGTGCCTTAGTTAAGTAATATTTGAAAATGCTGCAAGATTCTATGTATTTACCCCCAAAAGTCAACAAAAGTATTTATTCCTCAGCTGAATCAAGATGAGCCCCTTCTAACTGAGAAAATGAGAATTATAGACACAGACCTTAGTAAGGTTGTTTTCCCCAAGAGCTCATACTTTGTCAGCATATTGATCAAATAGTATGCATTAACACAGACTTGAATGGAAAGTCACTTTCTTTTTGACTCATCCAAATCAGTGTTCTCACATTTTCAATATCCTGTATACCAATCACTCTTTTTGAATTTTTGGATGCTAATTTGACAAGAGATTGCATTTTCTAGTATTTTTAATTGCTCTTTTGTGTGTCATTTTCTGTGACAAATGAAATTTGAAAAATACATTAAAATAAGAAAAGAAAAAGGTCTTTCATAGTTGAATTCTCCTTTCCTTCTAATATTTTTCTAGCATAAGCTTTACTTTTACATGGATGTAATCCCAGTTTATATTCAATTTATGAAGTAGTTTCTCTTTGACTGTAATATTGTTAACATTAAAAAATTTTAATACACTGATTATAAAGTTATTTTAATGGTTACTTAATATCCTACTGAGTAAATCCTTCAAAATGTGTGCTTAATTCTTAGGTCACCACACATTCATACGTTTTATGTCTTTCAGATGGAGGTTTCCTATTAAGTAGTGGCCCTCTGTGTCCCTAATAATTTCTTTTGCATTTAACTCATTTTTATTANATATATATATATATATGTATGTATGTATTTCCCATTACTGATGATTTTTAACTTTAATAATTTGGATATGATGATATCTCTCAGATTTACCCACAATAAATTACTATTTTCCCCTTTACAATACTAAGTGTCTTGTAAGAAGATACTTTGAGGTAAGATATATAGTCTCATCATATTTTCACTTGTTAGTTTTCAATCTCCATCAGTGGTTTATATCTGTAACAGTTATTACTGTGTTGTTTGTCAAGGGCTGATTTTCATTTCCATTATTCCTTTTACATTTATAAACTGGACTTCTACTGTAGAAAAAATTTGTCTCCTCCTTCATATATTTATTTTTTCAAGTATTTGTGCCACTATGGATTTATGGTTATTTTATTTATGGATTATAATTCATTACTATCATCACTTACTGTGTTGCTCTAATTGCCCAAAATTTAGTTTTGGGAGGCTACTTTAAGTTTGCTCATATATCCTTTCAACACGCTCCCATCACATTTTGAATTCTTCCATACTTTGCGGTACCACATTATCTCATATTTTCTCTGCCCCAATGCTGGAATCAGACTATTTACCATGTAGTCCGTGTTCCTTTTACTATTGAATGGCATGTAGAAGTCAAGATCTGGTTGCTAGATGTGCTCATTGCTTTTGCAATGTCATTGCTTCTAGAGCCTCTTAAGAGACCAAAACTACTAAATACATGTATGTACACACATGGGCTTGAGTTTAGGAATACCCCTGCACCCATTTCTGTCCATATATATATATATTAAAAACCACGTGTTCATAGTAATACCTCTGATATTTTTTCTTATTTGTAATTTCTTTTTCCAACATTGTGGCTCAGCTAGTAAAGAATCTGCCCACAATGAAGGAGGCCTGGGTTCAATTCTTGGGTTGGGAAGATCCCTTGGAGAAGGAAACGACTACCCACCCCACTATTATGGCCTAGAGAATTCCATGGACTGTATAGTCCGTGGGGTTGCAAAGAGTCAGACACAACTGAGCAATTTTCACTTTCACTTTCCAACATAGATGATTGAGAGAACTGGCTCACATTATCTGCAATATATTTGATTATTTGCTCAACCCTAGCTGTATGGAGAAGGCAGTGGCAACCCACTCCAGTACTCTTGCCTGGAAAATCCCATGGACGGAAGAACCTGGTAGGCTACCGTCCATGAGGTCGCACAGAGTTGGATACAACTAAAGTGACTTAGCAGCTGTATACACTGTATCCTTGGGACTCGAGCATGTGATTTTCTCACTTCTCCTGACTTGCCTCAACTTTGGTTGTGGACTCAGTGTGTATCCTTTCTTTCCTCCAAAAGTAGGATTGTTTCCCCCCCTTTCTTCCCCTTAGCTTCAGTGTGTATTCACCTGTGCTCCACGTGTAGCCCTGCTGCTCCTGCTGCTAAGTCGCTTCAGTCCTGTCTGACTCTGTGCGACCCCATAGACGGCAGCCCACCAGGATCCTCTGTCCCTGGGATTCTCCAGGCAAGAATACTGGAGTGGGTTGCCCTAAGAATGTGTTTTCCTACTCTTTCCGTATAAATTAAGGCTTTCGCTCTACAGGGAAGAGAGGGGACAAGAGGGTAAGGGAAATTTCAGGCTTCTCTTCCATAGTTGCTGTTCTACTGCCCCTAGGTATGCACCACAATAGACTCTTTCTTGAGGGTATGCAGACACTGAAGTTGATGAATGCATTTAAGCTTCATCCAATCTATCAGCATTCTCTCACCTTTCAGTGATTTTTTGGTTATTCTTGCAAATTCTTCTTTGGTTGCATCTCATCCAGGTAAATGGGCGCTTGCCTGTCCTCTCTCTTTGAAAATGTTTGTCTGTCCTTAGGTTGGGGTGATTGGTTGATGTGTGACTTCAGTGTCCAAGGAGTTCTCAGAGAGTTTTGAATTCTAAGTTAAATCAGTTCTTTTCAATTTTGAGGGTGGGAATGATGCTCCTCTCAACTCTCATATCCCTTAATGAAAGGCAGATGTGATTCAAGAATTGTGCTTTTGTGTATTCTTATTTATTCTTTCTTGTTCTATATTGTTTTAAAGAGTGCTTTAAAAATGGATTTTAAGAAATTATCTTTCACATTCACGGCTTTAATTCACTGAGCAGTTTTTTAAACATGGTTTGATTTTTATATATGGTAATGAGATATATTTATATATCACCTACATCATAATATTATGTACTAAAAACCACAATTCACTGAGAATAGATTTTTATGCTATGACTTGTATGATTTGACTTTTTATATATGGTTTGAATTTAATTTCATTTTTCATATGCTATTGAATATTTTTTTCCCATTCTCCACTGATCTGCAAGACCACTTCTGCATGTATGTTTATGTCTAGCTCTATTTCTGGGCTCTTTATAATTTTTCCTTGCTTAATTTTATTTCTGAATTAATATCAGATTACCTTAAATCCTATAATTTAAACTAATCTTAATTCTTGGTTGGCAAATGCCACTCCTTTATTTTTCTTTTGTAGATGTATGTTGACTCTTTTGGGAAATGTAAAGACTAAATAACAATTTCCAAATAAATAATTAAGTTTCCAGATAATTTAAATCAGATGGTCAGGTTTCTTAAGAAGAATCTGTTGGCACTTTGGAATTAAATTGAAATGATTATTAAATATTGAAATAATTGATATTCTTATACATTTATTTTACTTACACTGTCACAGGGGACTTTCCTAGTGACTCAGATGGTAAAGAACACACTTGCAAAGAATGCCAGAGACCTGGTTTGATCCCTGTGTTGGGAAGAGCCTATGGAGAAGGGAATGGCTACCCACTTCAGTATTCTTGCCTGGAGAGTTCCATGGACAGAAGAGCCTGGCAGGCTACACAGTCCTTGGGGTTGCAAAGAATGGGACACATGACTGAAAGACTAACACTTTCACTTTTAACACTGAAACAGGATAAATCTCTTCGTAGGTTGAGATCTATTTTAATGTTGTTGAAGACAATTCCAGTCAGGATACGCTAACTATTTTTTATCAGTTCAGTTCAGTTGCTCAACTAAAGTTTCAGCTTCAGCATCACTCCTTTCAATGAATATTCAGGACTGAGTTCCTTTAGAATGGACTGGTTGGATCTCTGTACTTAGTTAATATTAAGTGCTTACTAATCATCTTACTAATCAGTGAGCTATGCCATGTTGAAGGTCAGGAATGGTGACAGTAAGGAGATACCCCTTGTCCAAGGTAAGGAGCAGAGGCTGTGCTTTGCTGGAGCAGCCGTGAAGAGATACCCCATGCCCAAGGTAAGACAAACCCAAGTAAGATGGTAGGTGTTGCAAGAGGGCATCAGAGGGCAGACACACTGAAACCATAATCACAGAAAACTAGTCAATCTAATCACACTAGGACCACAGCCTTGTCTAACTCTATGAAACCAAGCTATGCCTGCGGGGCAACCCAAGACGGGCGGGTCATGGTGGAGAGGTCTGACAGAATGTGGTCCACTGGAGAAGGGAATGGCAAGCCACTTCAGTATTCTTGCCTTGAGAACCCCATGAACAGTATGAAAAGGCAAAATGATACAATACCAAAAGAGGAACTCCCTAGGTCATTAGGTGCCCAATATGCTACTCTAGATTAGTGGAGAAATAACTCCAGAAAGAATGAAGGGATGGAGCCAAAGCAAAAACAATACCCAGTTGTGGATGTGACTGGTGATAGAAGCAAGATCTGATGCTGTAAAGAGCAATATTCCATAGGAACCTGGAATGTCAGGTCCATGGATCAAGGCAAATTGGAAGTGGTCAAACAAGAGATGGAGAGTCAACGTCGACATTCCAGGAATCAGTGAACTAAAATGGACTGGAATGGGTGAATTTAACTCAGATGACCATTATATCTACTACTGAAGGCAGGAATCCCTCAGAAGAAATGGAGTAGCCATCATGGTCAACAAAAGAGTCGAAAATGCAGTACTTGGATGCAGTCTCAAAAATGACAGAATGATCTCTGTTCATCTCCAAGGCAAACCTTTCAATGTCACGGTAATCCAAGTCTATGCCCCAACCAGTAACGCTGAAGAAGCTGAAGTTGAATGGTTCTATGAAGACCTACGAGACCTTTTAGAACTAACACCCAAAAAAGATTTCCTTTTCATTATAGGGGACTGGAATGCAAAAGTAGGAAGTCAAGAAACACCTGGAGTAACGGGCAAATTTGGCCTTGGAATCTGGAATGAAGCAGGGCAAAGACTAATAGAGTTTTGCCAAGAAAATGCACTGGTCATAGCAAACACCCTCTTCCAACAACACAAGAGAAGACTCTATACATGCACATCACCAGATGGTCAACACCGAAATCAGATTGATTCTATTCTTTGCAGCCAAAGATGGAGAAGCTCTATACAGTCAACAAAAACAAGACTGTGGCTCAGATCATGAACTCCTTATTACCAAATTCAGACTCAAATCGAAGAAAGTAGGGAAAACTGCTAGACCACTCAGATATGACCTAAATCAAATCCCTTATGATTATACAGTGGAGGTGTGAAATAGATTTAAGGGCCTAGATCTGATAGATAGACTGTCTGATGAACTATGGAATGAAGTTCGTGACATTGTACAGGAGACAGGGATCAAGACCATCCCCATAAAAAAGAAATGCAAAAAAGCAAAATGGCTGTCTGGGGAGGCCTTACACATAGCTGTGAAAAGAAAAGGAGAAAAGCAAAGCAGAAAAGGAAAGATATAAGCATCTGAATGCAGAGTTCCAAAGAATAGCAAGAAGAGATAAGAAAGCCTTCCTCAGCGATCAATGCAAAGAAATAGAGGAAAACAACATAATGGGAAAGACTAGAGATCTCTTCCAGAAAATTAGAGATACCAAGGGAACATTTCATGCAAAGATGGGCTCGATAAAGGACAGAAATGGTATGGACCTAACAGAAGCAGAAGATATTAAGACGAGGTGGCAAGAATACAAAGAAGAACTGTACAAAAAAGATCTTCATGACCCAGTTAATCATGATGACATGATCGCTAATCTAGAGCCAGACATCCTGGAATGTGAAGTCAAGTGGGCCTTAGAAAGCATCACTACAAACAAAGCTAGTGGAGGTGATGGAATTCCAGTTGAGCTCTTTCAAATCCTGAAAGATGATGCTGTGAAAGT
>SJYQ01000145.1:294912-366256 GCA_006410935.1 Redunca redunca | reverse complement strand
ATATTATATTTTACTTTTATTTATTATTTCCCTGGTCTTTACATAGATAAAAGTTTCTGACCTGTAATTATCTGCTTGAAGATCTATTTTAAACATTATTTTTGCAGAGAATGTTTGCTAGAAATGAATTCTTTCAGTTTATCTAAGAAGGCTTTTTACCTCCTCATTTTTGAAAGATATTTTTGCTGGATATAAAATTCTAGGTTAGTAGGTTTTTCTTTCAATAATCCAAATATTTTACTACATTATTTCCTTTCTTCCATGTTTTCTGGTGAAACGTCCACCATAATTCTTTCCTTGGTCATACTGAGTCTACTGATAAGCCACCTGAAGGCATTTTTCATTTCTGTTACATTGTTTTCTGTTACTCAACATTTTCTTTTGATTTTATTCCTTAGAGTTCTTATTTCTCTGCTTATATTGCTCATCTGTTCTTTCACATTATTTACTTTCCCCATTAGAGTCCTTAGCATACTAATCATAACTATTTTAAATTCTCTGATAATTCCAACACCTCTGTCATAACTGAGTCTAACTCTGATGATTTTTGTGTCTCTTCAGATTGTGGTTTTCCTTGCCATTTGGTATGCCTTGCAATTTTTTTGTTGTTGAAAATCAGACACATTGCTTCAGATAATAGAAACAAAGGAAAATAGGACTTCATTTTGAGAATTTGTTAATCTGGCCAGGGGGTTCTGCTTTGTTTAGAGTTTCAACTAAATTGTTATAGGTGCCACTGGCTTCAAATTCCTCTAAGTGTGTTTGCTTTGTACTCCTTCTTGTGTTTGGCTTTCTTTGGTAATTCTCAACTTAGAGAGTTCCTGTCTTGCAGCTCTTTAACTGTTATCATCTCAGAATTCATTGGTGTGAATGTCAAATGTGAAGGAGAGGAAGAATTCTATAATCTTCTGAATAAATTTACATTTTTTAGTAGGCTGTTTCAGGGCTGTGATCACCACAAATGTTTCTCTGGTAGTATAGATTTCTGCCTCTTTGTTCCCTACTCCTTTTCCTGACAACGGGGTTTCTTTTTACTTATTTCTTTATTTTTGGCTGTACTAGGTGTTTTTGGCTTTGTGGGCTTTACTTTTAGTTGGGGCCCACAAAGCAGGGAATGGAGTGGGGGCCATTCTCTAGCCAAGGTGTTAGGGCTTCTCACTGTGGTGGCATCTCCCCTTACAGAGCACAGGCTCTAGGGCCCACAGGCTTCAGCAGTCATGGCACATGGGCTCAGCAGCTATGGCTCTCAGGCTTCAGAGCACGGAGTCAACATTTGTGCATGGGTCTCGTGGCTCTGAGGCATGTGAATCTCCCCCGACCAGGGATCAAACCAGTGTCTTCTGCACCACCAGTCATACTGTTCACCACTCAGCTACCAGAGAAGCCTGACAACAGGGTTTCTAATCTATTTCCCTGAAGGTGTGAACCCTGTTGACTATATCTACCCATCCTCCACTCTTCCACCCCAGGTGACTTGAGTTCGAGTATAATGCCTTTCCCTAGTAGGGATATGGTCCTGGTCATCTTGTCCTTGGGAACAGAGACCTATGTTATAGTGAAACATTGGGTATATTTTAAAATGATTACTCTTCCCTTTCCCCTTCCAGAAACTCGAGGGCACTTTTCTCAGATCTTTACGATATGGACCTGTTGGTATTCCTGTAGGGGAAACCCACAAATTACTGCAGGCCCAGTGATGTCTTATTGTCATTCTAGGATTCACTCAGCCTCATGCAGTTCCTCATAGTTACCTCTTATGTGTTCCTACTGGTTTGTGGCTCCAGCAACTTCTGTTCCAGGTAAACAGAACTTGGGATTATATCTCTCTGGATGCAATATCTTTGCAGCTTTCAGGATGGCAGTATGCCCTGCATCCTCTCTTTTCTACTGAATCCAAGAACAGTTATTAATTTTTAGTTTGTCAAGATTTTATAAGGATGAGACTGAACATGTCCAAGTTCTTCGTATATCATAGCTGAAACTGGAAGCCTGGAAGTGACATTTTGATTTTGTTAGTTTGTGTATGTATGTGTTATTTGTTCATTTTGTAGTTAGCCTTTTTGCACTACCAGAAATCTACAGTGATGGAAAATTCTTGGTCTTATAAGAATAAAGTCATTGTCAGTCTAAGTATAACCCAATCAGACAAATCACATTTTCACTTTTCCATAGAAAGCAATAATTAGCCTGCTCTAACAACAACAAAAAAATTATCTTCAGACTTTGAGTCATGCAATGTCACAGATGCTATTAAGATGGCCAATCCATGCAGTGAAAATCTCTAAGGCCAATTAAAAAACCACTACCTTGTTATGAGCCAAAAATTGTAGAGCCATCTGGGATATAGAACAACCAATTTACTAAACATTTTGTATAAAATGCATATTTTCATATTAGGAGGTTGTGGATTGGTTCATCTTCAGTCTGAGTGATTATAATACTTTCTAGACTTTGCCAATAGTGACTTGTGGTTTAAAAGAGGAGGTGGGAGGTGTGTTTATAATTTGTGCTCTGGAGAGAAGACCAGAAAAGCCCTTTTACAAGATGTGCACGCATTTTTCTATGACAGCATGCTTCAGAAAGCATTTGTACAACAATCTTCTTACAAAGGTTTTTTTAGGTTCAAATAAGACAGTCTGTTAAGGAAAAAAACCACTAAGACAACAAAGTAGACAGCAGGAGAGTCTTTGTACATCAGTAGGAAACAGATTTTTCAATTGAATAATGTTAATAATTGGCCAGTATAAGGAGTCTCATGGAATAGAATGCCACAGCTTTTGTTCCAGGGTAACCTCCTATGAGCTCTGACTTATTGAAGCCAGCAACTCTCTAAAATCTTCCTGAAAGACTTATGGTTTCCCATGATTCTTTCTGGTCTGATGCTGTATTTCATATAAAACCACAAGAAACCTTCTCCAATATTCATCAGTTTCACAATGAGTCATTTTATTTTCCTTTTCATGAAGAGGGATATTGGCCAAATTGAACCATGATCCAAAAGTTGCAGTAAATCACAGAAATGTGTTGAAAAAAAAAATGTGTAAACCACTTTATTTCATGTAAATCACACACAAAAAACCATACTTCAAAAAATTAATCAGTCATACACTTATGATTAAATTTTAATGAAACCTAACCTACACAATTTTCTTAAAATTCAAGAAGAATGAAACAGGAATACAAGAAAATTATCCTCAAACCTGGAGAAGTTGATGACACTTGAGATACAGCAGACTAAACAAAAAACGTTTTTCCTTTCCTTTTCTTCATTTCTTCAGTATATATTTCTTCATTTGCTTGTGATATAACTTGCCTTCAATCCTTTCATTTTCTGTGTAATGAAACACAGATTTATAATTTAAAGAATAATTTGTATATATTTTAAAAAAGGAACTGATATCTTCTTTGCTTAATTATGTTAATTTAAAAGTATATTTTCTTTATTTGAACTATAATAAGCCAACTTAATTCTTGTTAACAGGCCTGGGTTTTGTCTTAATAATATTACAGACTCTAGTACAATAGAGGTATTGGCTCTCAGGATAATTTGAACTTTCCTGCATCAATTGGGTTAACTACCCTTTAAATTAGAAGAATCTTATTAGTGCCCTTCCTGCCTTTACATGCAGTCCAGCATATCGGCTTTACAAATAGCATGAGTTTTTTTCTCCTTGCATTTTTAGACTTTAGCCCAACCTATAAAATTCAAAAACGTTTAACTTTTAAAAAAAATTTAGAGGTATTAATTTTCTCCTCAATTGGTAATGTAATATTGTTTTGGCATCATAATGGAAGAGTTGTTTCAATTTCATCATAGTTTAGTGGATATTGTGGTTTCTTCCCAGTGTTAGTTGGGGTTTGTTTGGCTGGTTGTAATATAAATGCCCAAATAAGAGATTAAACAATATAGAAGTTTATTTCTATTTCATGTAAAAGATGTCCAAAGTAGAGCACTCCATGATTGGCTTGGTAGCTCATTGGTATCATGAATTCTGATTTCTATCTTGATGTTATTACAGCAGATTTAGCATTTAACTATATTGCCCAAGGCTTCCCAGGTGGCTCAGTGGTAAAGAATCCGCCTGCCAAAGCAGGAGACGTAGGAGTTGCAGATTTGATTCCTGGGTCAGGAAGATCCCCTGGAGATGGAAATGGCAGCCCTTTCAGAATTCTTGTCTGGAAAATTTCACGGACTGGGGAGCCAGGCGGGCTGAAGTCCATGGGCTGCAAAGAGTTGGACATGACTGAGCGACTCATCACACACGCACATTGCCCAAGAGGCTGCTTGAACTCTGCCCATTGCATCAAAATTCCAGGCATCAGCAAAAACAAAAGTCATCAGAATAGTTTACTTTGTTTCTTTAAAGTGATATTCCAGAAATCCCACAAAATATTTCCACTTACATCATATTGGCCAGAAGCGAGTTAAAGAGCTACACGCAGGTACCAGGGAAATTGGAAATGTGTTATTTTATCTAGGTGGTAATTTGTCCAGCTAAAAATAACAATTTTTAAAATTGAAATAGAGGACCAAGTCTCAGCCACCGTGAGACTTTTCATTGTATGAACTTGCTTAGGCTGAACTACAGTCCTAAGTCTTTCAATCAAATACCAATAGAGGAGCTCCCATGAAGGAATTGCACAGATATGATTACAGTCCCTAATCAGGAACTTTATGGTAAAGAAAAGGAACATTATCCTGAACAGGACTGACCTGTTCAGGTGAACCCTTAAAAGAGGACTTAAGCTTTCTCTGAGTTTTAAGATTATGAATGAATTTTGTTTATGGGGTTCTAGAGGACTCATGTGGAGAAGGAAATGGCAACCCACTCCAGTGTTCTTGCCTGGAGAATCTCAGGGATGGGGGAGCCTGGTGGGCTGCCGTCTATGGGGTCTCACAGAGTCGGACACGACTGAAGCGACTTAGCAGTAGCAGCAGAGGACTCATGATCTTTTACTGACTTTTTCTGTAGACTTTCAACTTGCTAATCTTGTGCCTGCAAATCACAAAAGCCAATTCCTTGTAATACATCAATATCTCTTTTCTTACATCTCTCTCCACACACACACACACACACACACACACACACACACCTCCTACTGATTGAATGCTAATATATACAGCAATGTTTTGCAATGTCCATTCTCAGTTTTCTCTCAACTATCTCCTTTAAAGTGAAGTGAAGTGAAGTGAAGTTGCTCAGTCGTGTCTGACTCTTTGTGACCACATGGACTGTAGCCTACCAGGCTCTTCTGTCCATGGGATTTTACAGGCAAGAATACTGGAGTGGGTTGCTAGGTCCTTCCCCAGGAGATCTTCCTGACCCAGGGATTGAACCTGGGTCTCCCGCATTATAGTCAGACACTTTACTGTCTGAGCCACCAGGGAAGTCTCTACTTAAAAAAATATGTTTATTTATTTGGTTGCATCTTGTGTTAACTGCACCACTTGGGATCTTCATTGCATCTTATGCGATGCTCTGCCTACGGCACACAGACTCTTCAGTTGCAGCACCCAGGCTCAAGAGTTGTGGTGGGGGCTTAGTCGCTCTGCAGCGTGTAGCATCTTAGTTTCCTGAGAAGGGATTGAACCCATGTCTCTTGCATTGCAAGGTGGATTCTTAGCCGCTGAATCACCAGGGAAGCCCCCTATCTACTTTAGCTGGCGCTGCCCACGTGCTTTAAGACTACTATTTTCACTTCAGCAACTGAGTATACAACCTGTCATCCTCTTGCCAGTTATTGATTCCAGAACAACCAGAAGACTTAATTTTAGCCACTGTAGTATAAAAGAGATTTAATTCATGTTTCTGAAGAAGATAACTTCTGTCAACTCTGAGATAAATTTTAGAAAACAACTTTCTCTTCTTGGCTTTAAAGTCAGCATGGGAAAATGGAGCCCTAAGAAATGGTTGGCATTGGAAATAAAGGAGAAGGCAGTCTGCGGATGAACATGACACATGGAAAATGGAGTGGAGAATCAGACTATTTTATTTTTTAAAGCTTAGAATCTAGTCAGCCTTGACATTTTATACTGTTAGCATTAAGAGAAACAATAAATTTTGCTAATTGTTTAAAGCAGTTTAAATTCTGTTTTTGCTTTTGTTTTTCTGTTGTTACCAGGAATAAAACATATCCTAACTGATATAACTAGCAAACAATTCATTTTATGAATGATTAAAAATAAATAAGTATCTAATTTTGGCATTGCTTAAAGTAATATCTGAGGATTTCTATGGTGTGTCGGACAGTGGCAGACTGCTGTTTTATTTGGCATGCAGACAATTTTTGATCTAGAGTTAAGTACCAAAACATAATCATTTGTGGGTAATTTTGAGTATTGTATATGAGAAACAGTTAAGTCGAATATTATGTGGAGTCCTTATGTTTTTTCTGTAAAGATCAATGGGAATTACATCTATTTCTCTTGTGTTTTTCTGTGCTTATCAAGAAAGTCTACACAAGGAAGATGATGGTCATGGTAATGTGCTGTGAGTTAAATTGTGTCCCTCTCAAAAATTATATTGAAATTTTAACTCTTGGTACCTGTGAATGTGATCTGTTTTGGACACTGGGTCTCTACAGATGTCATCAAGTTCAGATGAGGTCATCAGGGTGAGCTGTAGTCCAATGACACTGATGTCCTTCCAAGAGGAGGAGAGTGTCATGTGATGACAGGACAAAAGACTGGAGCCATCCAACTGGGAGCCAAGGAATGCCAAGGATTACAGTGACTGGTAGAAGCTAGAAGTGGCAAAGAAGGATTATACTCATGGTCTCAGAGAGTGTGAGCCTGCTGACCTAGATTGCAGACTTTTAGACTCAGGAACTGTAGGAGAATAAATTTCTTTTGTTTTCAGCTACCTAGACTGTGGTAATTTGTTACTGCAATCTCATAAAATGAATATAATATGAACAACTGAAAAATATGAAAGAGAAGAAGAGGAAGAAAAAACTGAGAAGAGAAACTGAATCAAGGGTATTCCAGTTAATTATAGTATGGGGATATTTATTAGATGCTTTTCAAGAAAACTAAAATATGAGATGGGAAGAAAATGAGAGGACTGTGGATATGTACTTACGTATTGGGCCAGGCATGGCATTAAGTGCTTAGTATATGTTACCGGGTTTAAGTCTTAGAATATCTTGATGAAGTAGGTATAATTGTCTTTATTTTATGGATGAGGAAGAGGAGACAAAATGAGGTTGAGTAACTCGCACTTTATCACACCAATGTTCGGTGTCAATCTAAGCTCTTGCTTCTAATCAAGTGTGAGTGAACTGTGGTCTGATACAAGGCTTACTCTGGTCTGCTTCTTGGTTTTGAAAATGCAGTTTTATGGGGACACAGCCATGTCCATGACTACTTCTACACTTTGAATACACAGTTTAGTTGTCATCACAGAGACCTACAGCCTACGATGCTGAGAATCCTTACTGACTGGTCATTCACAAAAGAGTTTTCTAAACCCTGCTCTAGACTTGTACAAGAAAATCTGTATGTGAATTTTGGCTCTTCTGCCTTCCTAAATCAGAACTTGGGTGAGTCATTTAAGTTCTGAAGCCGTTTTCCTATCTATAAATTGTGAGTTTATAGAAAAAAAAAACTATCATAGAGTTTTTCTGAGAATCATTTGATATAGTGAATGTTAATATACTTTGTAAACTGTACAGAAATATACAAACCCTCTGCAGTCAACACTTAAAAGCAATAAAACCCACATTGTTTAACTAATTTATCACTTTAATATAGGAAAAAACACTATCATGTGGCTTTAGATTTCTGTCAATTTATGTCATTGGGTTTGTCTTATTAACAAAAATTACAGGCAGATTTACTTCTCAAGCTGCCTTCCTTGTAGGGGTCTTTCTGAGCGGGTGGTCCTTCTTTCCTGGGGATCTGTTTGTTCTGTGATCAAAACAGCAACTTTTTTTTTTTTCTTCAAAAGGCAGAATTTAATCTTTGTGGTGAGCCACTATGAGAACATTCCTCAGATTCCAGAAGAGAGAGTTTTTCAAATTTAAAGACTTTGCAATCTCCTGATTAAGTCCAACAAATCTAATCTATTATCTTTAGGTGGGAGTTCTAAAAACATAAAGGCTGCTTCATTTCATTCAGTGTCTCCTGTCCAGATTCTAAATTTAATTCTTTCCAACTCTTTTAACAGGACATTCCCTTAGGGTCCACGTTAAAGGCTGCTGGATCATAAAAAATGTGCGCTCATGTTATTAGAGCTCCCTTGATTGCTTGCTGTAGGCACATGGGGTAAGGATTTAGGCTTGAAGCCATCTCTCTGAATGCCTAGACTGAAACACATCTCTTCTAAGCACCTGTCTTCATTGTGCTCCCGAATGATGACTGTTCACGTCTATAGATGGTGTGGCTATCTGATTTCTTTTAATAAGACAAGTTGTCAATGCATAGTACAGCATGAGAGAAATCACTGAACTGGAAACACTTGTAAAGCCTTTCTGTTTGAATGTAGAAATCAATGTCAAGGCGGTCTATTTCTGTCACTTTTTGTACTTTTTCAGAATTTAGATCCATCAACAGTAAAGACACTCTAAATGTTGATTTTCTACTTTACTTTGCTAGGTTACATGGTAAAATATAAGAACAGAAGCTGGGAACTCTCATTTAGGTAGGATTGTGCTTGGGAAGAAGGACTTTCCAGGTGGCACTAGTGGAGAGTGGACACCACTGAAGAGATTTGGCACGCACGAGCTTAGGAGCAGTCATGTGCTGGAAGCGGCTATCCTGGTTCATGAGAGCTAACTGCTAAATAATCAGAAATTTTGTAAGCTGGTTATTAAGAATTGCCATAATAAAAATGAAATTATATGTGTATAGTTAATAAAATCAAAAGTCATAAAGACTCAAAACATATCACTTTCTAATTATTTTACTACATTGTACTAGTATCATATCTCTGTTTTGAAAATCTGGATGGTGCAATGGTATGCATATAGGGTATTCCTTCCCACCTCCACCACTCAGTCATATCACATTGATGACTTGAAATCAGCCAGGGGGGAGAGTATCTACACCATGGAAATTGACAAATACTACAAACCAGAGATTTTTTTTTTTATTGCTGTTGCTCCTTGAAGAACAGGATTTTAAACTTCGCTGTGAAGAGTCCTATAATATTTTCTTGCTGCACACGTTCCCTGTGTTCACTCATTGCGTGTATACTCATGGCAGATTCATGTTGATGAATGGCAAAACCAATACAATATTGAAAAGTAATTAGCCTCCAATTAAAATAAATAAATTGAAATTAAAAAAAAACTTTTTCTAAGCAGTTGCTTTGTTAGAAAGCAGACTCTATTCATAGATAGAATGGCTTCTATGTAGATTCAAAATGGAAACTTGTCCTTACCATAGAATGTTAGCTATATGAAAGTAGGAATTTTATCTTGCTAACCACTGAATTCTCAGCATTTATTGAATGCTTGACTACATTATAATATATTGAATAATATTATCAATATCAACAAATACTTCTAAAACTTTTACTATGTACCAGAGGCTGTTCTACATATCTTAACTCCATTGGTCTTTATAGCAATTTTCTGATGTGAGTAAGTATCACAATTTTAATTTATAGATGAGGAAACTGAGGTGCCCAGAAACTAAGTAATTTTCCTGTGTTCACACATGAACAACTATGCAGATATCAGAAAGAAACACATTTCTATAACACTGAAATGAAAAATAGCTTTCTTTTGTTAAAAAAAAAAGCAGCTGTAGTTTATCTCACAATTTTGCACACCTGAATAAATATCCTAATTTTTTCCAGTGTAGGCTTACTCAAATTAGTTAAAGCCTTTAAAGTTTTTTTTCCCCACTAAAATGGCCAATGTAAAAACTCATTTTTACTGTATCCATTTATATATTTTAATGCGTGCCTGACATCTATTTCAGTCTGATGACCAGTGGCATTTTTCACCTCTGAGTATGATTTGTGAGCTAACTAGTCCACATCCTGGTGATTATTGTTGCCAATTAGTCCTGAGACTTAAGTTCTTGGTAGGCATCATCATTGGATTACATGTTTCCATGATCAATATCTATAAGCTGATGGCAAGACAGCCACAGAGTTGTAAGCAGAGGGCTGTACATATGCCCATGCATTACAAATTGGAGATATTAAAAAAAATTGAAAATACTCTAAATTAGAAAGTTTGTTCTTGGCAACTTTGTGGTTGTTAGATTATTTGGAGATTCATTAGAAGGAATGCTGCCTGCAATCAAGAACTTGGCATTGAGAAAATTGCCCCATCACTTCCAAGTAGGTAGTCCGACCCACTTTTTGTATGAATAGTAAAGCCACTCTCAGTGAGCTGATGACAGTGAGTGACTCAACATGCTTCTCACAAAGGTTGAAAGCTATGTGAAAGTCTTGATAAGTTAAAAACTTAATGCCATGAATTGGATTCAGTGAAAATTTCTTTAAAAGTTTTAGCAAATGAGCATTTTGTAGACACTGTCTCATTTGATAGCTACATCCCCATGACATGAGATTTTTACAATACGAGTTGGGTAGATGTGACAGTTTAAGTAGGAAATAGCATTAAAACTTTTGATTTTTTTTCTTTCTAAAGACAAGGAAGACAGTCAAGGTGGAGCATTCAGTTCAGTTCAGTCGCTCAGTCGTGTCCGACTCTTTGCAACCCCATGAATTGCAGCACGCCAGGCTTCCCTGTCCGTCACCATCTCCCGGAGTTCACTCAGATTCATATCCATTGAGTCCGTGATGCCATCCAGCCATCTCATCCTGGGTCGTCCCCTTCTCCTCCTGCCCCCAATCCCTCCCAGCATCAGAGTCTTTGCCAATAAGTCAGCTCTTCGCATGAGGTGGCCAAAGTACTGGAGTTTCAGCTTCAGCATCATTCCTTCCAAAGAAATCCCAGGGCTGATCTCCTTCAGAATGGACTTCTTGGATCTTCTTGCATTCCAAGGAATGCTCAAGAGTCTTCTCCAACACCATAGTTCAAAAGCATCAATTCTTCGGTGCTCAGCCTTCTTCACAGTCCAACTCTCACATCCATACATGACTACTGGAAAAACCATAGCCTTGACTAGACGGACCTTAGTCAGCAAATTAATGTCTCTGCTTTTGAATATGCTGTTTAGGTTGGTCATAACTTTTCTTCCAAGGAGTAAGCGTCTTTTAATTTCATGGCTGCAGTCACCATCTGCAGTGATTTTGGAGCCCCCCAAAATAAAGTCTGACACTGTTTCCACTGTTTCCCCATCTATGGTAGGGCTAAAAATGGGACTTCTGCATATAGTTACTAGTTGCCAATATTTCTACTTCAAAATGATCACATGAAACAATCTCTGGTCGTGATTTAGGGAGTGAAAGAAAACAATGAAGACAGAAAGTAGGGAGATTTTGACTAATACTTACACATTTGAGAAAACCAAGGGTAGCAATTGCACCACACCTACATCTAAAAATCCTTAAAACTAATTTTAACAACAACAAAACCATGAGGTGCCAAGCAGTCAGCTCTGTGCTTTGCTCACTTAAATATGTCAATACCCTCAGTAGTCACCCATCATTTGGTTTTCTTCCTCAAAAAATACATTGCCAGCCTACCTGAGTTTATGTCAGCCATGCTTTCCTAAAAGGATGAATTTTTCTCAGAGCTAAGCAAGAAGGAAAAAAAGTGAGTTTGTAATTGTATTTGTGCCTGAAAAAATTATGTCTGTTTTTTCATTCCCTTCAGATGGTGTGCTTTTCCCAAATTAATGACTGTAGCTGGTGGATATTGAAAGCCTTTACTCCAGTGCATATTTATTCGTTAGTATCTATATGTCTTTTACTGAAGGATATTGATGGAGTGTCATCACCTGCTGAAGTTTAGAATTTCTCTGAAAATATCAACACACAAACCTTATAATTCCCCTTTTCATATATCACTCTCAAATGCCTCCCTTGGCTGCTTTTATGCGGCAGCACTGGGCCAAATTGTGCCCTTGTGGTGGAGAACAGATATAGTGAAAGCCTTCATGCCACCTGACATGCCCTGGCAGGCCCACCTGTGGACACACCTCATCAGGTCTCACATGCTGGCCACATTTTCTGCAGCCTGGTTTTATGTAGTCGCCTCACAGATTCAGAGAAAAGGCCTCCATTGTACTGCCATTGCTATGTCAGTATCAAAACAGCATGCTCTAGTGAATAGCCTGATAAAAGGGTGCAAATAAAGTTGGGATCCTTAGGTGATTTTCTGTCCCAGGAGAGGCTCACAGCAATCCTGCTGAACCACAGTGAAGTTTTCAGGGTTAGATATATTAAAAGCTCAAACAAGAGAGTACCTGCATGTGTGCTAAATCACTTCAGTGGAGTCTGACTCTTTGCAACCCTATGGACTATAGCCCACCAGGCTCCTCTGTCCATGGAATTCTCCAGGCAAGAATACTGGAGTAGGTTGTCATGCATTCTTTTACTACTGAAATATTCTATCATAGATTCAGACGTATAGTTCTGAGTTAAATACAATATTATTTTTGATGTCTAAAGAAAGAAAAGATTGGAAATTTTAAATATCATTCACATTTTATTAGAGGTGGAAAAACAGCAGAAAAATCACTGGTATTGATGAAGGATATCTGCTTTCTAATAGGCAGGTTAAGTATTCAAGACCACACTTCTAGGCAGTATTACACATCTGGATTTCTCCTATTCTGGCCATTGCCTGGACCAAACTTTGAGTCTGTTTTAGTCTCCTTAATTTTTCTCCTACAACACTATGAAGCTCCTCTGAGGAGTATCACCAATTCTAACTGTGTTGTTTCTATTTCTTTTTGCAACAACTAAGGATAAATTAGTATCATTCACAATACAGTTTATTATAAATCACAGAAGACAATAAACTCAGCCAGTATTTTCTCTTTTCTTCCAACTTTGAACTTGAAGATAGGACTGCTGAATGAGGAAGTGTTCTGACAAAACCTCAATCTAGTTGTTTAGACAAGAAAGATGTTGCATAATAAGGGCAGGACTCTGGAAATAGAAAGTTCCTTCCCAGGTGGCTTAGTGGTAAAGAGTCGACCTGCCAATGCAGGAGATACAGGTTCAGTCCTTGGGTTGGAAAGATTCCCTGGAGTAGCAGATGGCAACCTTCTCCCAATATTCTTGTCTGGGGAATCCCATGGACAGAGAAGCCTGGTGGGCTACAGTCCATAGGATCATAAAAAGTCAGAAACGACTGAAGCAACTTAGCACAGCACACAGCATATGATATTTTTCTCTTTCTGACTTACTTCCTCTGTAGGACACACTCTAGGTCCATCCATACACTACCATGTGTAAAATAGGTTGCTAGTGGAAATGTGCTATAAAGCACAGGGAACTCAGCTCAGTGTTCTGCAGTGACCTAGAGGGGTGAGATAGGGGTGGGGAAGGAGGGAGGTTCAAGAGGAAGGGAACATATGTTTATATATAACTGATTCACTTCATTGTATAGCAGAAACTAACAGAACATTGTAAAGCATTTGTACTATAATAAAAAAGTAAGTGAATGCAAGTAAATCACTTATAAAAAGTAGACTTTAAAATTTTTAATACTTAAGTTGTAGGATAAGACTATAGGAAGCAAGTGTTGTGTTTTAAGTTTGTCAATTAAATTAAATGGATACAGAAGCTGATAGAGAGTTTAGATTTGACTTTTAATAAGTGATCAAACAGCATAAGTATGCAAACTTAAACTGTCTATGGTAGACTTCCATTGGTGTCTCTTAAAAGCCATGCCTTATAGTTTTAAGATTTTGTGTAGTTATTTCTCATATTGGCTTTGGGCTTGGCCATACGGCTTGCTTTCGCCAATAGGACATAGGCAAGTGTGATACAGCAGAGTGCTTGATAAAGTGTTCGTTTCTTGGACCATGTGCTGTGTTGTAAAGAAGCTGGCACTGGTCTGTCAAATGATGAGAGGACTGCATGAAAAGAGATGATAGAAGATAAGGTCATTTTGGGTATTCTGGCCATGGCTGAGCTCCCAGTTGAATATAGCCTTATGAATGACTGTAACTACAAAAGAACCATTCAGCTGATCCCAGTTAACTCTCAAAAACATGAGAAATAATTAATTATCATTGTTTGAAGCCATAGCATTTGAGATGATTTGTTATTCAATCGCAGACAGTATAATATCTAACTTTAGCTATTTTTTTAAAAGCTTCAGAAGCAAAGTCCATTTAATGAGGCAATGGTTAAATTAAATATCTACTGTTGAGTTAAAGTGCCTTCCAAAATCCAAATGGGTAGTTTTTAATGTAAGTTATATGAACACATCTAAATAGTTTCCTAAGAAGAAAGGATTTTATGAAGAACTCTAACATTTAACGGTTTATAAAAGAGCTTTCAGTAGCTTGCAGCAATTTATTAAATGATGTATTTTGTCATATATTTTAAACTTATGTAGCAGCTAATTATATTTGTGTTTAATCTCTATCATGAACCGAGTCACTAATGATTTTCTTTCTTTTCTTGGTGATATAGATAAGAATTTCTTTGGGAGAATAAACTAGAAATTTTTTTTTCAATAAACTGAAATTGAGGTTGATTATTTGTTGACATATTATTGCCTTTGTAAAAGAATTTGCCTCAGGATTCCTTAATATTGTAATTCCTTCATTTGTTTATATGATCTTCTGTTGAACTGATGTTAAACTTAAGAGAAATCCTTCTCCATTACATTATTCATTTTAAAAAACAATATATATCTCTATTTTCATATTGGTCTAAAAAGAGCACACAACTGCATATCTTCAGTTCAGTCCAGTTCAGTCACTCAGTCGTGTCCGACTCTTTGTGACCCCATGAATTGCAGCACGCCAGGCCTCCCTGTCTATCATCAATTCCCGGAGTTCATTCAAACTCACGTCCATCAAGTTGGTGATGCCATCCAGTCATCTCATGCTCTGTCGTCCCCTTTTCCTCCTGCCCCCAATCCCTCCCAGCATCAGAGTCTTTTCCAATGAGTCAACTCTGCACATGAGGTGGCCAAAGTATTGGAGTTTCAGCTTTAGCATCATTCCTTCCAATGAACACCCAGGACTGATCTCCTTTAGAATGGACTGGTTGGATCTCCTTGCAGTCCAAGGGACTCTCAAGAGTCTTCTCCAACACCACTGTTCAAAAGCATCAGTTCTTCGGCACTCAGCTTTCTTCACAGTCCAACTCTCACATCCATACATGACTACTGGAAAAACCATAGCCTTGACTAGACGGACCTTTATTGGCAAAGTAATGTCTCTGCTTTTGAATATGATATCTAGGTTGCTCATAACTTTTCTTCCAAGGAGTAAGCATCTTTTAATTTCATGGCTGCAGTCACCATATGCAGTGATTTTGGAGCCCCCCAAAATTAAGTCTGACACTGTTTCCACTATTTCTCCATCTATTTGCCATGAAGTGATGGGACCAGATGCCATGATCTTCGTTTTTTGAATGTTGAGCTATAAGCCAACTTTTTCACTCTCCTCTTACTCTTTCATCAAGAGGCTTTTTAGTTCCTCTTCACTTTCTGCCATAAGTGTGGTGTCATCTGCATATCTGAGGTTATTGATATTTCTCCTGGCAATCTTGATTCCAGCTTGTGCTTCTTCCAGCCCAGCGTTTCTCTTGATGTACTCTGCATAGAAGTTAAATAAGCAGGGTGACAATATACAGCCTTGACGTACTCCTTTTGCTGTTTGGAACCAGTCTGTTGTCCCATGTCCAGTTCTATTTGTTGCTTCCTGACCTACAAAATGTGAATAAGCAGTTGTAACATATATATTTATGTTACATATGTATAATTATAGTTTCAACAGACAAATTCAGAAAGGAAGTTCTTTAGGTTACAGTTGTTTGTAAATTAAGTAAAGAGTTGCACCTCTTCAAATGTGATGGTAGATAGTAAATTGTCATCTGAGAAATAGGTACAATAAAATTTAAATTTTCTATACCTGTTTTTTACAAAAATTTCAATAAGGTATATTGTAACTTTCAATTATATAATACTTAAGGGTTTATACAGTTCTTTCCCAGATGCCTGCATTGACTGGTCACTAACTGAGAATCACTCTGAAGATTCTAAGGTATCCAACTTAAATCCAACAGATGTATTGGTATGGATCTCAGAGTGTGAAGGTCAAAATCATATAATGTGAGAAGAGCCACATTGGTAGACGTAACTGACTGTGAGAAGATTTTACAATGTGGGCATTTGTTCCAAATCTGGAGTAACAAAATTCTACCTGGGAAGATTAGTATAAAAATCTAGAGATGGGAAAACCCGGTACACACAAAAAGAGTTAGGAAGGAGGGAAAATAACCCCAGATCACTGGTATAGAGCTTATAAGAGGGAATTGGCAAGGGATGAGAGCAGAGAGATTAATTACCATGTAGAGCAAAATTGGCTTATAAAACCAAACTTAATCTCAGGAAATTTAGATTGTATCCTAAGGAAATAGAGAAGGAGGACATAGGGAGCCACTGAAAAGTCTTGGAAGAAGGAAAACATGATAAGATTGGATTTAGAAATATTACCCTGGCTTTCCACATATAACATATGGGCAGGGGTAAAGCTGTTTGCAAGGAGGCCGGTTATGAGGCTATTGGCAGATTGTGGACCATAGATGATTGAGGATGTAGCTCATTATAACTGTGATGCTGCTGCTGCTGCTAAGTCGCTTCAGTCATGTCCAACTCTGTGCGACCCCATAGACGGCAGCCCACCAGGCTCCCCCGTCCCTGGGATTCTCCAGGCAAGAAAGCTGGAGAAGGTTGCCATTTCCTTCTCTAATGCATGAAAGTGAAAAGTGAAAGTGAAGTCGCTCAGTCGTGTCCAACTCTTGGCGACCCCATGGACTGCAGCCTACCAGGCTCCTCCATCCATGGGATTTTCCAGGCTAGAGTACTGGAGGTGGGTGCCATTGCCTTCTCCGAACTATGATGCTAGAGGGAAGTAAATCAGCTGCACAGAGGTAGAATCAGTAACACTTGGTGATGTGTTAATTTAGTGGGTTGGGGAAGGGGAGATGTTGAAATTGTTTTCCAATTTTAAGGCTTGAGCAATAGAATAATGTTTCCTGTTGTACAAGCTCTTTCCTGGGAAATAGGAATATAAGATAAAAAATAAGTGTTGGGTTAATAGTAAGACATTTCCTTTGATGGAGATTGATTGTTTTGTAGGTAACTTACACTGATAAGTAAGATTTATAGTAAAGTGTTGTATGAAAAATGAGGGCAGATAAAGAAGAGGAGGAGGAAGAGAACAGGATTATGTGAACAGCTCTTTTAAAAAATTGGCTCTAAAGGTGAAGAAAGAAATGAAAGATGGAAGAGGAAGTGTGGCTAAAAGAGAAATTAATGTTAATGTAATCTGAGCAGGAGAGAGAAGGAAACTGAAGACAAAGGAAGGAAATAATTGGGAAGTGAAGAGTCTGAGGACACAATAGGGAACTGATCAGAGAGCCTGTTATCTCACTGGAGTCTTTGTCTCTCTGTCTATATAACACACACACTCGATAATAATCACCATGAAGTTATTAATTCATGGATAGTATACTAAGATGTAAGGTTACATTACCTACAAAATGTCACTTACCTCGTATAGGAGTGTGCGTGCTAAGTCGCTTCTGTTGTGTCCAACTCTTTGTGACTCTCTGTAGTCAGCCAAGCTCCTGCGTATGTGGGATTCTCCAGGCACAAGTACTGGAGTGGTTTTTCATGCCCTCCTCCAGGGGGCCTTCCCGACCCAGAGATCAAACCTGCATTTCTAAAGTCTCCTGCATTGGATGGTAGGGTTTGTTTGTTTTTTTTTTTTTACACTAGCGCCACCTGGGAAGCCCTTACCCTGGTATGTCTGAGAGCTAAAACAATCCTTAGTTTCCTGACAGTTGAATGCAGAGCTTATTCCTCTACAGGTAGTGGGAACCAGGACTGTTGATCAGTAGCTAGCATTCATGATTGACTTCTAGCTGACAAATTAGTAAATCTATTAAAATAATTAGTCACAATAATCCTGAAGCTCCATAGTCAAAACTGTGTTTCCTTTTGAATCTAAATTGATAAGGAGATAATTTTCTTATAACCGAGACTAGACTGAGGTTGCTTGATTTGTTTGAAGTAAAGAAGTATTAGTGACATGTGCAATAACAGAATTTGCATCTCTTGATTCCAGCTGTGTACACTTCCAACTGCCTCTGCCATTTTTTAACATCAGTCTGTAATGACCCTTCATTAGCTGGTCTTCAAAAAATAAACACTTTGCCTTATGGTTTTAAAGCTATATTCATTTATTTGAACAACAATGTGAATGAATGGCAGGAAAAAATATAATGAGAGAAGTAGAGACAATTATTTGACCTCATTTGTTTTTCTGTATAGAATTAATCCAGTAACTTTTTATTTCATGGCTTATATTATCAGGCAAAACAGTTTTATTCCTGTATTTAATGTAGATTATTAGATGCTTGGCGTTTTTTCTTATTTTGGATTCAAGTTGCATAGGACATGCATTATTCATGGGGAGAAAGTGTGGTAGTATGCACACTAGCATAAACATCATATGTAGGGTATTTTAAATTTAGAAATAGTATTTCACCTTATGCTTCAGGAAACATCCTACTAAATCATACGATGACTAAAGCATTTGATAGACATTTATCAATCTATGGTAGGATGCCTGCTGTGACAAGCTGTCTTTAGGAACCAAGGATTTGTGAAGATAAGTTCCACTGGGTTTGTTCTATAAATGGCAATCTGTGTAAATGTACTTGCATTGTAATGTAACAGCATAGATATTTGACTTGCTGGAACAGTTTTAAATCTGAATGTCCTGAGTCCTAACACATGATATATGAAACCACATATCTTGAAATTTTGTTAGGTAAATATGATCCCCAGGCTGGTGACTATATACAATGTTGCCAGCTTGTCTTCTTCAAATCTCTCCTGTATTCATTCTTATCCAAATTCTTCCCCACCCCTGAAGTAAACTGCCCTACATCGATCACTACTGTCTATATAATGTCACATCCAACGGCCATTTCTAGTCCTCATGAGAATAGACCTACCAGATGCACATGGTAGTTCATCACTTTGTCCTTCAAACTCTTCACATTGCCTCCAGGGCTCCATTTTCTTGGCTCTCCTGTACCTCACTAGGTCCTGTTCCTCAGCTTTACGATCTCTAGTTATCAGTTTCCTCAGGGCTCAGTTTTTGAAATTTATCTATATTCATTTTGAAGGTGATCTTGCTCACAGCCAAGGCCTTTCACTATATGGAGCTAATGGCTCTACATTTTCAATCTCTAGAATCAAGTGCTCACCTCTGAACGTGTATATTCATCCCACTTGAATATCCAATGAGTATCACAAATTAACAGGTTCACAACCTGAATTTCTCTTAGCCCCTACCTGATCCTCTCCTCATTTGTCCCATTACAGGAGACGGCAAATCCTTTCTTCAGTTACTCATGTCAAAAACCTTAGATTCCTTTCTTTCTGCCACACCTCACACCCAATCTGTCATCATGTCATGTCATTTCTGTCTTCAGCTATATCCACTATCAAGGCACTTTTCACCTTCCATCATTGTTTCCCTCACCTAAGTCCCACATTTCTTTCATCTTTAAAAATAATTTTTCAAGCTTTAAACTTTCTGTTTTGTACTGGGGTATAGAGTCTGAGTCACCAGAGAAGCCCAGTAGCTGATGAACAATGTTGTGGTAGTTTCAAGTGAACAGTGAAGGGTAAGTCCCTCATTTCTTGCAGGATCCTTGCAATTCCTTTCTAACTCTTTCCTTTACATCCATCTTGGTTGCTTTACAGACTGTGACCTAGCTTCCAGGGTGATTCTTTTAAAGTTCATTAGATCACATCTGTCCTCCACTCAAAATTTGCCAGTGGCTTTCTGTTTCATTGTGGTGATCCTCACAGCTCTGAGATCTGACCTCCCACCCCCTCATCGCTATTCCCATGATGTAATCTATCAGTTCCCTTTTCTCCCACCATTTCCTTCAAGCCTACCCAGCTGCATTCCAGCCACACCAAACTCCTGCTCACACTTCAGGACTTGGGCACTTGCTATTTCTCCTACCTGGGATAGTATTTGCCCTACAAAACCTGGGCACTCCTTGTCTTCTTCCAGGTACCCGTAACTTTATCTGAGAGAACGTTATCACTCAGTGATAAACAGTTTCTATATTACCATGCATCTACTTTTTGCGCTTACCACTATTTGACAGAATATTTCCTGATTTGTTTATTGCCTATTGCTCTTTACAATCACATATTTAAAAATTAGAATTGCATATATTTTTATTGGAATATAATTGCTTTGCAATGTTGTTAGTTTCTGCTGCTGTACAATGAAGTGAATCAGCTATATGTATATATATATCCCCTCCCTTTTGGATTTCCCATCCCCTACCCCCATCCCACCCATCTAGGTCATCACAGAGCTCTGAGCTAAGCTCCTTGTGCTTTATAGCAGGTTCTCATTATCTCTGTATTTTACACATGGTAGTGTATATATGTCAGTCCTAAGCTCCCAGTTCCTCCCACCCTCTCCTTGCCCCCAGGACCACAAGCCCATTCTCTACATCTGTGTCTCTATAGAATTGCATACTACTAGTTAGACAAGTAGAATGGCTAGCTCCGTGGAAGTGGGAACTTCATCTGCTCAATAACCACTGATACTGCCTCATACATGGGGAGTTCTCAATAAATAATTGACAAATGGATAATTATATATGTATTCTTGCTTCCTGAATTGAACACATGTTTTTCATAGATTAACAATCAGCCAAAGCAAAACTCTCCAACACCTACCTATATAGCTTCCTCTGTAAATCAGCTTATTAGCTATCTGGCCTTGATTTTTGCATAGATGGTGATCAGTTGGAGAAGAGAGGACTTGTATGTACTCTCAATGCAGACTCTGAGTCATAGAAATCTTGGTGTTGAACTATAAACACAAACAGACTTAACCCTTTGATACCTGGGTTCTGAGTCATGATAATTGCCGACATCACATTAAAGGTATTGATCTGGCAAATTGTGAATTGTAACACTGATTTAGGTTCTGTTAATTATAGTAATTTCTTCCCAGGAGTGAAATTTCTTTAATATAACAAAACTATAATCACTTACAAACACTTTCTCCCAGATTTATATTTTTTACCCTACATGTTGAAGAAATCAGCAGTTTTAGTTTTAAATGCTGGCAGGCAGACCTCCAGCATGATGGGGTCCAGAGTCTGTCTACCCTGGTGGCTTTCAATCACCTAGGACAGTGCTGTCTGTTTAGGAAGAGCTGTTTGGATCTTTCTAGTACTACTCTTGTGAATTTGGTTGAATTCTAATTACCTTTCTCCAGTTTAGTTCCTTGACTGTAACATGGAAAGAATAGTAGCATTCACTCCATGCTGCTGCTGCTAAGTCACTTCAGTCATGTCCAACTCTTGGTGACCCCACAGACGGCAGCCCACCAGGCTCCCCTGTCCCTGGGATTCTCCAGGCAAGAACACTGGAGTGGGTTGCCATTCCTTCTCCAATTTATGAAAGTGAAAAGTGAAAGTGAAGTCACTCAGTCATGTCCGACTCTTGGCGACGCCATGGACTGCAGCCTACCAGGCTCCTCCATACATGGGATTTTCCAGGCAAGAGTACTGGAGTGGGGTGCCATTGCCTTCTCCAAGCATTCACTCCATAGGGCTACCTTAAGGATTAAATGAGGCTATGCATGAAAAGCTCTGTTATGCCCAGTGTCCAGGTCCCCAAAACCGAGAGAATAAGACGTCCACAGCAATGCAAAAGCATAAAGGGGTTTATTGCTAGCTCGAGCTAGGGCTCAAGTCTCATCCAGTGCAGAGGAGTCTTGATGAGAGCCCCAAGCTCTGAATCACAGCTGCTTATATACAGGCAGTCTTTTGTCTCAGCAATAGTGTGGTTGGTGTGTGGTGATTGACTCAACCTTGGTGATTGACTTGACCTTGGTGTCATCGGGGTGATTGACTTAACCTTGGGTCATCGTGGACCTTGGTGTCTTCGGGGACTTTGGTGGGGCTTCCTAGAATTATGACTCATGCTTACAAGAACCTGAGGCTTAGGCCTAGTGTGGCCTGTTGAGCCTGTCATGGCTCAGATCAGGTCCCAATAGCTCTTAGGAAAATTACAGAGAAAGTTCTTGCAACTTCTCTTTCCATTATTATTGTTAGCATGGCATTTCTGGTTTCAGTGTCCCTGAGTTAAATGTCCTACTTCCAGTGGGTTTAATTTTCCAGAAGATTGCAGGGAAAGTTACAAATGCAGCCTATTGTGCTGAGAATAGTTATAGGGGGACTAAGATTATTTCTTGTGTTTGGGAATTAATGTTCTCAAGTTCTTTTTGAGTTCTAAGGGGAAGTAAGATTAAATTTCTGTGCAATGTTCACTCAAAAGTATGCAAGGGGGTTTTATCCTCCCACAAGAAAAAAGTAATTTTTAAAATGATTAAAATTAAAAAATTGATTTGAAATGCTTTAAAAACTGGAGCTCAGATGTCTTTATACTATAACATATTTTCCACCTGCAAAACTAATGCTACAGAAGTTTGTATCATGTGTTAGTATTTCTGTAGGAAGGTGTTAATGTTTCCTAAGTAGCATATGGGCTATTAGATCTGATACATAAGAATGATGTGTGCAGCAATCTTCTGAAAGATATTAAAGGATTTGTTGCAAGAGAAACAGAATTTCTAGAGACACAAAAATCAAAATACCAGCTTGAACATTATAATGACACTTTGTAGTTACATATCACCTTTTTCAAAATGCTTCACACCTATTTTCACATTTAAATAACATTTCTGTATGTTAGTAAAAGGCAGGTATTAAACTTCTCTTCATTATAAAGGAAAAAAATATTAGGAAGTTAACTACTATGTTTCAGTTTGTATCACTGAGTTCCTTTTGATTGTATTTATTTATTGTTTTCATTATTTTACTGAAAGTGAGAAGATTCTCAGCTGTAGCATTATCTTCAAATATTGGAAATAGCAAATATTGCAACTACTCTGGTTAATTCGTCTTGCTATATAGGCTAAAGATCAGGAAATATTGGCATCAAAAATATTACTCTATTGTATTCAGAAATATAATTTACCTTGACAATAGGTGACAGTTTTGATAGATACAGTAACTCTAAATCAAACAGATATTTATTTATTTATCAAGCATTTACTATGCACTTATTATGTACCCACAAAGTGTCAGATACAATAGGTCCTGAAAATACATGTTGGATTATACTCTATCTCTGCTATCAGGAAAATTCTAATTAAAAAAATATATTATTTTTTTGTCAGGCCACACAACACATGGGACCTTAGCTTGCCAACCAGGGTTTGAACCTGTGCCTCCTGCTTTGGAAGGGCACAGTCTTAACCAATGGACCACCAAGGAAGTCCCTAAATTTCTTGACTACAAAATAAATTCATCTTCAGTAATGATTTTGCTAGCATCATTAAATTTTAAAGGAAAATATCTAGTGTAAAATGAAATAATGCCTGTATAACAGGTGTAAACAGGAGCCAAATAAGTTAATTGGATAATTTGTGTTTCTCGATGCTAATACTAGCCTTTGTTAGGCTTTCACCTATATAATATGTATGTTCACTGCACTTGGGTGAAATCTGGGCCAATGCTTACCTGTCAGTGTCACTTTAGACCTGGAAGACACATGAAATATAGTGACCCTTCTTTCTAAAATGACGACAATTACTATCTGTAGGAGGAAGTGCCCAAGGTGAATGATAACTGGTAAATATATTCTTCCATTATGCATGTCATGCATTTTTAAATAATCTGTTATTCTTTGTGGTATAAAGCTGAATCCAAAATCTTTCAGAATTTACAATATAGAAGTAAAAATGAACCCAGTGAACTGCTGTTAAGATGGAGACTTCTCTGGTGGTGCAGTGGATAAGAATCGACCTGCCAGGGGACACGGTTTCAACCCCTGGTCTGGGAGGATTCTACTAAGCCAATGCACCTCAGCTACTGAGCCTGCACTGTAGAGCCTGCAAGCTGCTACAGCTGAGCTCACCTGCTGCAACTACTGAAGCGTGTGCACCTGGAGCCTGTCCTGCATAACAAGAGAAGCCACAGCGACCAGAAGGCCGTGCACCACAATGAAGGGTAGTACCGGCTCTCTGCAACTAGAGAAAGCCCATACGTAGTAATGAAGACCAAACACAGCCAAAGAAATAAGTAAGCAAACAAAATTATTTTTAAAAACTGTATCACGATGATATTTCTGTAATGATGCATATAGGAATGAATTTATGGTAGAATAGATTTTTCTATTTTCTGATATTAAATTTAAATTTACAAAGAATGTAAGGGTCCAAGTGCACTAACATTTCTTTTCTTTAGTTATTCCTGTTTTCCTTTCTCATGAAGAATTGTAGCCTTTGCTCTTCTACTGAAGTTCTGTCTCCCTGTCCTTTCTTTGACTCCTTTTCAGTCTAAATGCATGGGTCAGTAGTTCACTATTGTTTACATAACTAAGCATCCTCACCTCATTCTCCTTGAATCTCCTTTGTCCAACATATGCCCAGTTCAGAATGAATGAATATGTTACCTTTCTACACTTCTATTTGGTAGCTGAAAGAGTCTTGGGAGCATTAATGAAGGCCATGGTTTGACTTTTCTTGACAACCAATAAGCAGCCATAGCTATCAGCCTTGTCAAATACCATAGAATAATTATGTCCACCTGTGAAGAGAATAGCCAATGACCAATTGTCCCTGTAACTCCGAGTAATATTTCCTTAGCTGGCAAAGTTGCTCCCAGACTGTGGAAAGAGTTCATATGGCAGTCTAACTCCCGCATACATCACTTGAACCCTGGGTGTTTTCACACAGTACAGATTTTCCAGGGTCCTCTTCAGTCTCATGACTTACTGCTGGACAAGTTCAAAGGAACATCCCTGCTGATCCTGATGAGAGAACTTCTCCATTGACTCTGTTCCTAAGGACAAGAAACTCCCATTCATTCTCTCTCACTCACAGTCCAAACTCAGCTGCCATAAAAACATCTCAGTCTCTCTCTGTTCTAGCATCCTAGTTCTATAGTTAGAATCTCAAAATGTATGTCTTTAGATGTGAATTCAAGAGGAAGCCCCTCTTGTCCCCTTAGGCCTAGAGGAAAAACAACATACTATACAAATGTATTTTTTGATTGTCTCTGTTAACTACATTTGGAGGGAAAAAAAAGAATGAGTGTTTTTTTCAGTTGTGATGGGGAGAAAGGAAAGAGTTAATCTATGAAATTATTTACAGTAGTAAAGATAAACATTTTAATAAAACAATATCCCCATTTTAACCCCATTCTGCCTTTTCAGAAGTAAGTCAAAAATTAGAGTGACAATTTTCCTCCCCCAAGTTACTGTATGGAGCATACAGTAATGCTTTTCACCACAAGATGTTGGACAAACACTGGCAATTGAGTTTTTAGTGATGCAGGAATAGAGAGATTATCTTATGTGGATGAATGGCAACTTAGCTGATGAATTGGCAACTAAATCTGAAAAAAAAAATGACAGAATTGGAACTGAAAAATTAAAACTATATGGTAAATTTATGTGCAAATTTGAGGTGAGAGCTAGGTGTTTTAGAGGAGGTTGACTAGAATGGCAAGTGACTGGCTATGGACGTAGAAGAGGTTCAGCTCAAGTTACATGCATTTCATCAATTCCCAGGGTTAATTTCATGTCATAGCCGGTTTGGCAACTATTTCCTTTCTTTATGCAAACCACATGTGTTTACCTCCTAAGGTGATGCATTAAGTCACAGTCAAGTTTATGAGGCAAAGGATACTGAAGTTAGGTAGACTTTCCAAACTAGCTCCCTGATTGATACTGTGAAAAGCAGTTTGATTCAGTTCAAAGAAACAATTCTTGTTCATGGCCTCTGTACCAACCAGTGTACTAGACAGTGATACAAAGATAAAGACATGACTTCTGCCACTGAAGACATTGATATATGGTTTATTTAGAACATCAATTGTGGAATTCTCCCTAACAGATTTGCAGAAAAGATATTACAGGAAAAAGTAGTTTCTTAAAATCCAAGCTGGGTTATTCTGTAAGAACAGTACCCTCTGGGGTTGTGTAATGCAGAGGGCTTGGAGATAATCAACTTTCAGCAACTACTAATATAACTTTCTAAATGTTTGAGGCAAAATTATTTCTACCATCTCCCTTTTTAAAGACTTATTCTGGGAGAAATGGGGATAAAGATAATGGACCTGGTGAAAATGGATTGACTTGTAGTTATTGTGATTTCAGTTAAAATTAATAGGCTATAAAAAGCACAGCTGTGAAAATCCTGTAGCAATACATGATTAATCCCATTAAAAAGAGATGGGTAAAAAAAATCAAACAAAAGAACAAAATGAGAACAACAACAAAAAGAGAAAAGTTAATTTATAATAATACAAAACAAAGGAAAAAAAGATAAAACAAAAAAGAGTACAAAAGAGATGGATGGAAGAATATGCATCCTTGGGAGAAAAAGTGTGATTCAAAAATAATTGTATCTGGTAGAATTTTGCCATAGATTGTTGTTTATGTTTTGTTCTTTGCAAATCAAATGGAAGGGTCTCCCATATGAATTTGCTTAAATGTGTTTAGTAAATGCTAACTTCAAAATAATTAATCACTAGATTAGTCATTAATTGGTCACCTGATACTGGGTGAATATAGAACAGGAAGTTTAACATATATAGACTAGGGATACTGTTTATTGCTCTCATTTAATAACCATATACAAAGTAGATTGCTTTATTACTTATTTTATTTTGAAAAATTCCCAAGAAGTTGACTACATATACTCTCTCTTTATTATTTTGATTTGTTTATGTATTTTTCTGATTATTTTACTTTCTTAGGCTCAGAAAGTGTTAGTCACTCAGTTGTGTCATATCTTTGCAACCCCATTGACTGTAGCCCAGCAGGCTCCCCTGTCCATGGGATTCTCCAGGCAAGAATACTGGAGTGGGTTGCCATTTCCTTCTCCAAGGCTCAGAAGTTAATATTTAAACATTTTAAGAATGCAATAAGATATGATTGCTGTGATGTCATATTTAAATTATGGTAAACTAGTCAACGGAGAAGGCAATGGCAACCCACTCCAGTACTCTAGCCTGGAAAATCCCATGGATGGAGGAGCCTGGTAGGCTGCAGTCCATGGGGTCGCCAAGAGTCAGACACGACTGAGCGACTTCACTTTCACTTTTCACTTTCATCCATTGGAGAAGGAAATGGCAACCCACTCCAGCGTTCTTGCCTGGAGAATCCCAGGGACGGGGGAGCCTGGTGGGCTGCCATCTATGGGGTCGCACAGAGTCGAACATGACTGAAGCGACTTAGCAGCAGCAGCAGCAGAGCAGCAAACTAGGCAATGCCAAAGAATGCTCAAACTACCACACAATTGTACTCATCTCACACGCTAGTAAAGTAATGCTCAAAATTCTCCAAGCCAGGCTTCAGCAATATGTGAACCATGAACTTCCTGACGTTCAAGCTGGTTTTAGAAATGGCACAGGAACCAGGGATCAAATTGCCAACATCCACTGGATCATGGAAAAAGCAAGAGAGTTCCAGAAAAACATTGATTTCTGTTTTATTGACTATGCCAAAACCTTTGACTGTGTGGATCAAAATAAACTGTGGAAAATTCTGAAAGAGATGGGAATACCAGACCTCCTGACCTACCTCTTGAGAAACCTATATGCAGGTCAAGAAGCAACAGTTAGAACTGGACATGGAACAACAGACAGGTTCCAAGTAGGAAAAGGAGTACATCAAGGCTGTTTATTGTCACCCTGCTTATTTAACTTCTATGCAGAGTACATCATGAGAAACGCTGGACTGGAAGAAACACAAGCTGGAATCAAGATTGCCAGGAGAAATATCAGTCACCTCAGATATGCAGATGACACCACCCTTACGGCAGAAAGTGAAGAACTAAAGAGCCTCTTGATGAAAGTGAAAGAGGAGAGTGAAGAAGTTGGCTTAAAGCTCAACATTCCAGTAACGAAGATCATGGCATCTGGTCCCATCATTTCAAGGGAAATAGATGGGGAAACAGTGGAAACAGTGTCCGACTTTAGTTTTTTGGGCTCTGAAATCACTGCAGATGGTGACTGCAGCCATGAAATTAAAAGATGCTTACTCCTTGGAAGGAAAGTTATGACCAACCTAGATAGTATATTGAAAAGCAGACATATTACTTTGCCAACAAAAGTCTGTATAGTTAAGGCTATGGTTTTTCCAGTGGTCATGTATGGATGTGAGAGTTGGACTGTGAAGAAACTGAGCACCGAAGAATTGATGCATTTGAACTGTGGTGCTGGAGGACACTCTTGAGGGTCCCTTGGACTGCGAGGTGATCCAACCAGTCCATCCTAAAGGAGATCAGTCCTGGGTGTTCTTTTGGAAGGACTGATGCTGAAGCTGAAACTCCAATACTTTGGCCACCTCATGGGAAGAGTTGACTTATTGGAAAAGACCCTGATGCTGGGAGGGATTGGGGGCAGGAGGAGAAGGGGACGACAGAGGATGAGATGGCTGGATGGCATCACGGACTCGATGGACGTGAGTCTGAGTGAACGGTGGGAGTTGGTGATGGACAGGGAGGCCTGACATGCTGTGATTCATGGGGTCGCAGAGTCAGACATGACTGAGTGACTGAACTGAACTGAAACTAAATAATAGTAAGGCTTTGGAAAATTGACAGTTGTGAATTTACATTTAGGGAAATAAAATACCTCGGATAAGAGGAAAGGAACTTCACATAGGATAAAAATAAAGGCACCAATGTAGGTACGCCAGGCAGCAGCTGGGTTGCCTACAAAGAACAGATAATTCTACTATGAAGCTTTAAAACATAGTGGTTTGTTGTTTGGACTTCCCAGGTAGCTCAGTGGTAAAGAACCTGCCATCAATGCAGGAAATGATCACATTATAAGCAGCCTGAAAGTGAGCTGTTGTGGTAAATGTGGGAATTTAGCTACCCAAACATAATGAAAATAATTTAAATTTAAATTTAAGTGACTTGCCCTGATTCACTAATTACGGACATAACAATTGCTGTATAACATTTATTATCATTATTACTATTATTGTTATTATTTACATAATCAAGGCCTCATCATCTTTTTAAAAAATAATTTCTTCTTTCTTGAGAACTTCTGCTACTTCCCTGATTTACCCAAAGTCTCTAGGTCTTACTCTACCAAGTGACTTGGTCTTAATTCTGGAAAATCTGATCAGTTTATCAATTCTAAGTATTTGTTCTTTTTGCATAGCATGTTGACTGGTAATCTTGCGGAAGTTGCTTGCACACTCACAGAATGAGTCTGTAGTTGATCTAGGTCCTGGCTTGGACACAGTGACCTCTGGTTTCAAGTTTCAATCTGTTTGGTTCAAACTTATACCCTCATCAGTTTTTCAAAAGTCTGTAAGAAATTTACTAAGAGAAAGTTGAGAAAAGCAATGAGATGATGATATGAGTAAGAATGGAAAACAGATAGAACCAAGGACTTTTTTTATTGGTAGAATAAATAAAATTTGGCATTTTCTTGTGAATACTGGGTAAAAGTGAAAGATAACTTCAGCACTTCTGTCTTGAGAAACTGGGTGGGTGAAGGTATTATTTACAGAGGTAAGAAACAGTGGAAGAAGAACAGCTATGGAGCAGGAGAGGGAAGGTTTACTTTGAAAAATACTGAGTAGTAATTGCTTCTAAATATAGAGGGATTAGTTGATACCTGGATACATAGTTCTGAAGATTAAGTGAGAACACTAAACTAAAATTCAGGCTTTGTCATAAATGTATATACATTATTTATTCCTTAGGTATTAGTTTCTAAAACTCTAGAAATTCACCTTACTGGAATGAAATGCCTTTAATATATTGATCTCTGGATTCAAGCAGAAGTTAAATGTTTTTTGGTCACCATTATAGAAAATGGGATCACTGGGCAACTTCAAATTCTCCAATTTTCTTTCCAAATTCTTTAACTATGTAAAAATATGGAAATTTCAAATGCTGGTAGAAATAAACTTTTTTCCCCACAAAACTCAAAACTTATGTAATTCAGTAAAGGTCTTATTCAAAGACCATTAAGAGAGCTCTTACCTCCAGAGACAAGGCTCAGGTTATATGCAATGTTCAGTTGCCTGTAGAAATGAAATAGAAAAATATTGTTGGTAAAGCAGCAGAGGAGTTGCAAAAAAAAAAAAAAGGTTTTGGGTTGAGAGGCAGACAGATTTTTGTTCAAATCCAGGTTATGCAACTTATCTACTACTTAATGCCAGAGTACTTATTTAATCTTTCAATGTTCTCACATTAGATCAGGGAAGTGAAATATACTAGCTGTGGTGACTTTCACATCTGTGGGTCCTAATGACATAAAGTGGTTACTACTAGCAGCACTTTGTATACTATAACTTAGATTAAACAAGTTACTTTGTACAAAATCTGCATTTTAAATAAAGTCTATAAGTATAGGAGCTATGTAAATTACATATATACTATATAAGTTAAAATATGTATCTTTACATTTAGTTGAAAGTAAAACATAAAGATGTGGAAACAAAATTTTTTACTAAAATTTTATGGTTACTTGACACTAAAGCATTTAAAGAAAACCTGCATTCATTTGTTTGATTTTTTTCCTTGCTATGATTAGCCTAAGTGATGAGAAAATCAATTTTGGGCACCATTTGGAGTAAAAACAACTGGATTGGGCTAATGATTAAACAAAGAATATTTAATTATCTATATTCCCTGAACTGGAACTAATATTAAGATACACTGCTCACCTTTAAGCTAGCTAAGCCTGGATAGAAGTCACTCACAATGTTATTTATTTATTTTTCTGTTACTAAGGGTGCCCTGATAGCAAATCATTGAAAGTCATGAAAAGAGGAGAAAACCAGTGTTCTTTAGTAGATCTTTCCTCAATGGAAAGATGGAGGGTAAAGTTCTAAGAAGAGTTCATGCCTGATGATCACAGAACAGACTCCCAGACCAAAGTCTCCTGACTTCAACCCCTGCTTCCCATTCACAAACCTGTACTCCTTCTAATATAAAGTGCCAGACAGTCTACACTACAGCAAAAATCTGTCATAAACCCAAACGACAGATAGCCCCTATGGATTCATAAGCTTGAGCAAACGTGCTGGGAAAAGTTGTATTGGATAAAACTATATTGCCTTCTTGGGGATCCAGACTAATTATTAATGAGCGTATTATGATGAGTGCATTTTGTCTATCCAAACCGATGCATGCAGCTTGCTGGGGCTGCTGTTACAAGGCAATGGTTTGGCTTGTCATGATTACATCTATTTCATTTACTTTGAATTTTCCCAGGTCTGAAGCTTGTTCTAGTTATAAGTCTTCAGTTGTAAGTGATACTACCTCTGCACCTGAAATCCATTTAAATTCTCAGCTGCCCATGGGGGTACAACTCAAGTCTCTGCATTGTTTTAAAATGACCAGCTCCAGGACGCCAGGCCATCAAGATAGCTGGCGAGTAGTAGCTGATTATCTCACAGATGTTCCAGCCAGACACTTCCCAGCTTCGGGGCAGGAAACGGTTTTTAAAAATGGAGATCTTACTTCCAGATACAGATACCTTAGAAGATACTGCATCTTAGACATTCAAGAAAGAGCATGATCTAAAAAATATTTTTATGAGAACCATGCACACAAACAGTGAGGTATTCCAGCCAGCAAACGCTCATTTCATGTTTTTACAAATACATGTTAAAACTGATGAAAGATGCCAACTGTTTTTCAAGTGCTTCTGGGGTTGGGAGAGGGCAGGTAGTGAGTTTAGTTATACTTTATTTCTCTTTCTCATATAAAGGTGGATATTCTCCAAGATTGTGTATTAATTTCTTATTTCTCTTTAACTAGCATTTCTTAAATAACATGGATCTTAGAGCAATAACATTTAGTCTTTTTTTCAGGGAGTTGGTTATTATTACCTCCATGTAGAATACAGTAAAAGCTATGGCACTTTTTCCTAGAAAAATGTACTGAATTGCACATACATCCATATTCACAAAACTTTTTGCAGATAATTTAGGAATGCATTTACTGAAACCCATCTGTGCATGTCTTAGGAGTTGAAAACTGAAGACAGAAAGTAATGAAGAAGACTTACAACAGTTTAGGAAAGAAATAACAAGTAAAGCTAACAGAGAGCAATTAGAGCTGCCTTCCGTAGACTCTGTTGTCTCCATTTTACTGAAATTTAAAATTGCATAGGTGTCTTGCATTGTATTTCTCTTGGAGAGTACTGCTTTAGATAATAGGAAGATATTTTACTCACGGGAGAGACATTTTCATATATCTAGTATATTAAGAAGATTTTCAAAGATCAGGTGAAATTAATCCAAAGATACATTTTATTTGACCCAACATATTAAAAGTATTAATATGTCAACATGCAATAACTTTGGAAATTTTCAATACTTCACTTTTTAGTATCAAGTCTTCAAAATATGATATACGTTTCACACTTTTCACGTTTGAAGTAGGATGCTAAACTTTTAGCATGTAAAGTGAAATGAGGTCTTGTTTCTAAATCATGTTTAACATTAACAACAGAAAATTTGCATTGCTTCAACTTTGACATCTCTGTTAATTAAATTGGCATATCAGCAATTTAATTTCTTAGTTGCTCTAGCCACGTTTCAAAAGCTCTGGGGCCACAATATTGGAAAGCTCATGTTAATAAGGTAAAATTGAAATTCTATGTACTATGGGTTATGGAAAATGACTCTTGCTGCCACTCCTTCCAACACACCATCCAGACATAGCAAACATTTTCCCACACGCATATGTACCGTGATGTTCTCATGCTCCTGTGGCTGAAATCCTTGCCTCATCTTTTTTACAACTCTCTTCACCCTCAAATACTTGACTCTGCTACTAGAAGTCTCAGGACAACTCTTTTTATTCTGCTGCCATGCCAGCCCCAACTGAACATGGTTCTTCCTTTCTTCTCCCAGGGAAACGCAGTGTTACTGAGTATTTGCAACCAGTATAAGCCTTTTTCAGATACATTTTCTCATATTATCCTGTCAATACCAGGGGAAGCTGAAACTCAGAGAAGTCTGTTGTTCACAATCATTTGCCTGGAAACCAGGGAAAGAAACAGAATCTATTAACCAGACATTACTTTGCCAAAAAAGGTCCAAAAGGTCATCAAAGCTATGGTATTTCTAGTAGTCATGTATGGATGTGAGAGTTGGACCATAAAGAAGGCTGAATGTTGAAGAATTGAAGCTTTTGAACTGTGGTGTTGGAAAAGACTCTTGAGAGTGCCTTGGACTGTAAAAAGTTCAAACCAGTCAATCCGAAAGGAAATCAACTCTGAATATTCACTGGAAGAGCTGAAGCTGAAGCTCCCATATTTTGGCCACCTGATTCAAAGAGCTGACTCATTAGAAAAGACCCTCATGGTGGGAACAATTGAAGGCAGGAGGAGAAGGGGATGACAGAGGATGAGATGGCTGAATGGCATAACTGACTCAATGGACATGAGTTTGAGCAAGCTCCTGGAGATGGTAACGGACAGGGAAGCCTGGCATGCTGCAGTCCATGGGGTCGCAGAGTCAGACAGGAATGAGCGACTTAACAACCACAGCCAACATGTTCTGAACACGAAATGTAAAAATCCAACTATATTTGCATGTACCCTCTCTTATTTTCTGTTATGTTGGAGGAAATAAATCTCCAATGTAAATAGTGGCTTGTATTATTACATTGTAAAATAGTACTATTTATGTTACTTTCATAAGTGCTTTAGATGACACCACTTTTCACATTATCAATGACTTTTCATGTTATTAATACCATAGCTTGCTATCATCTAAGACATAGAAGAAACATTTAGTAGTTGTCTAATCCATGATTTTCTCCATCCTCCTCCTCCTTCTAGTTTGCTTTGGTTTTCAAGCTCCAGGGTATTTTTTTTTCAAATATAATGCTATAAAAGCTGAAGGCATAAAAGAGTAAAGAGAAAAGAAAGATTGAAAAGAAGCAGAATATATTGTCCAAGTTCATTAAGTATACCACTAGAAGAACAAGGACAAAAACATGGACTTTTTTATTCTTGGTATAGTGCTCTTTCCATTTTATTGTAACTTCTCCCAAAGACCTTGCTTCATGAAGAAGCAAACTGTTCCCCTTAAACTTTAATGAGTAGAAAGATATATCTTTGAAATTTCATCAAAAAAGCTAAGACAAAGTCTAAGGGCTACAAAACAAGTATTCAGTGCTAGGTACTGTTGTTTTCAAACTGTAGGTAAATTTCAACAACCATCAGGAAATAATTATGTATCCATCGAGGGTTAAATAAGTAATATTTCTTTTACTTCTATATTCCATTGTCATCCAGGGTGGGCTTCCCTAGTGCCTCAGTGGTTAAGAATCCCCATGCCAATGCAGGAGACATGGATTCAATCCCTGGATCTGGAAGATCCCCTGGAGAAAGAAATGGCAACCAATTCCAGTATTCTTGCCTGGGAAATTCCATGAATAGAGGAGTCTGGCAAGTCTGGTGAGACATTCTATGGGGGTCTCAAAAAAGTCAGACACAATTTAGTAACTAAACAACAACAATTGGCATCTAGGGTAGGGTGTTCTTGAAATTATTTTCAAGGGCTAAAACTGAAATCTTATTTCTTTCTAATGCCTATTTCTCTTCACGTTGGTTCACAATTTGTGTAAGGAAACAAAAGTGAAAGTTATTAACTTGATGAGTAAAGTATTTTCAGGGTGTCCACTTGTTAAAGCATTTCCCAACAATCATATTTAAAATTAAGCCTTCTAAACAGTGATGAATTAGAAAGCACTCATCTTTCAATTTATCCCTCTCCTCTCCCTCATCTCCTGGTTTGGTTTTTACATCTGTAACTTTACTTGTGTTTTGTAGATAAGTTTATAAGTACTTATCTACTTATTAATAGATAAGTTTATTTGTAGATAAGTTTATTTAAATCTTTTTTTTAAAGATTCCACATACAAGTGATATCTATAAAATTTGTCTTTGTCTGACTTATTTCATTCAGTATGACAATCTCGAGGTCCATCCAAGTTGCTGCAAATGATATTATTTTGTTCTTTTCAATGATTAAGTAATATTCTATTGTTTATATGTATCACATCTTCTGTATCCATTCCTCTGTTGATGGACATTTAGGTTGCTCCTATGTCCTGGCAATTGTAAACAGTGCTGCCATGAACACTGGGGTGCATGTATCTTTATTATGTTTTTCTCCAGACATTTTTTATCAGAAGAGTGGGTATTCTGGTTAAAGTCCATGGATAAAAGAAGAATGGGGACCATGTCAGATTGTCCATAAAAAATATTTTCAGAATTTTTTTATATCATAAGACTATGAGCCTGCATATGAATTTCTAATAAGCAAAGGACTTTAAAATACACCTAAGAGCTTATCTTGATCATTAATCTGCAAATCACATTCATTGTTTAATATTATTTAGGATACTGGGGTCAAATTGATTGAATATGACGTAGCTAAAACAGGGGAGTTGCTGACTATATGTTACCCAGATATTACTGAGGATTTTCCTGCTTTTCATGATCAGGCAAACCTGGTTTAAACTCTGTTTCTCAATTTATTACATGTATGTCCTCCTGTGATTCTTACAAAGTTACAACCTTTCGATCAACTTCTTTTACGTTTGTCTTCTTGGGTACAAAACATTGCCAATTGATGGCCATTTAAAGAAATGTAATCACAACAGGCAGAAGGTTGTTTGAGTTATTTCACTGAGACTATATAGGGATTTATGTGCAGCAAGTACAAATGAAATGGGAGCTACTACTTTCCTATTTGACTTCATCTCTGTTTCCACTTTTTGGAGACAATATAAATCCCACCTGCAGCATAAAACCACCTGGAAAAGGGCCAGAAGCAGCTCCAGAAGCTATTTTCATGGAGCCTCCCTTATTAAAGCTTTAATACCTTTCTTACCCAGCAATAACCCCCTCATTCACTCACTAACCCACCTGCCCTAGAATTCTGATGAAAAGTATCTTCCTTTTGTGCAAACCCTGTGATCAGCCCTTGTTATAGTCCTTCTTAGCCCAGATTCTCACTTTTATTTACAGAAAAACATCGCTTAGTATTCATTTGAAGTAAACTCTCTCTCATGCTCTCTAGCTCTGTAGATTAAACTTAAGCGCATGCATGTGCACGCACACACAAATTATCTTCTGTGATTTCTACATTACAGAGGATATTCAAAGGCTATGAGGTGGGACTTCCCTTGGTAGCCCAGTGGTTAAGACCTCGCCTTTCAGTGTAGATGGTGAGGCCTTGATCCCTGATTGGGGAGCGAAGATCACATATGACTTACTAGCGAAAAACCAAAACATAAAATGGAAGAAATATTGTAACAAATTCAATAAAGACCTAAAAAGAAAACAGAAGCCACGAGGCTATGAAAAAAAGGATATCACATTACACCACACTACAACTCGAAGCAACACAATACAATCCAATTTAACATAAAAAGCAGCAAAGTCAAGTTTCTCCTGACTTTTAACATTTCTGACTGTTAACTATTGAGAATAAGAAAGGTTCCTTTATTCCACAAACACTTATTTAAGAGTTATCTAGATGTCCTGCCTTGCACTGCCCTATGTTGGGTGCAAGAAATAGTGTAATGAGTAAGACTCACCCTCTTTCCTTGAAGGAGTTCACGGTTTGGTAAAAATTACAGTAATATCTTTCTTTTGATTTATTGTTAACCAACCAGTAGGTATAACTGGTCACCTTTTAGTACTCTGTAGAGGAAACACGCTTATCCCAAGTATGCTTATGATCACTTCTCAGGAAGTTAGTTTTATAACAAGGTGCTCATTCTCTCTGGTAATCTCAGGCTTCCCACTCTCACACCTATCAGTGTCAAATGTTTTGGATTTCTTGGACCAGTGGAGAGTTGACTAACCTCATGCTTGATTTCCCCATTTTCTTCCACACCGTAGAAGTCCCCAGAAGCAACCCATTTCAAAGTGAACTTAAGCTGGGATCTGAACTAGTGAGTCTCTAGCTCTGCTTTTGGCATGTCACATGACCGTCAAGTCTCTGGACTATGGACAGACCATTTTATTTCACTTCCAACAAAAGGTAGGTTACAAAAGAGAGGCTGAAATTTTAATCATCTCATAAAGCACTCTAGAAAGAATCTTAAAAACAACCAAACAGAAAACACCTCTGTGCTAGTAGAGGATGAATCCATGAACTGAAGAGAGGCTTGGATTGGTTAGCAGTTCTTCTGAACTGTTTCTGCATCATCAAGGAAATCAGAATGGTTGGAACTCTGGGATCTGAGAGAGAAGCACAAGGTGAGGAGTAGTGTGGCTGTACAAACCAAAGTGGATATTGTTGGTGGTGATTATTTGGGATGAAGAATGAGAAGAAATGGAAAAGTAAGGAATTTTCCTTATTTTGAGGAGCTTAAAAGCTTCCACTCCATTCTGACAAGTACAAAGTGGAATAGATTGAAGAATCAGGAGCTCTTCTTGGATCTGGAAGGGAGAGGGGATATAGGTCAGACTGCTGACCCAAGATTGGAGAAACAGGCATATACAGGAAGTCATGGCTGCTTAGAGTCCATTAAATACACACCAAGCTCTAATGAGGCTCAGAATAGTCTCACCTGCTTTTCTCTATTTCTTGAGTGTTCAGTTCAGTTCAGTCACTCAGTCGTGTCCGACTCTTTGCGACCCCATGAATTGCAGCATGCCAGGCCTCCCTGTCCATCACTAACTCCCGGAGTTCACTTAAACTCATGTCCATCAAGTCGATGATGCCATCCAGCCATCTCATCCTCTGTCGTCCCCTTCTCCTCCTGCTCCCAATCCCTCCCAGCATCAGAGTCTTTTCCAGTAAGTCAACTCTTAGCATGAGGTGGCCAAAGTATTGGAGTTTCAGCTTCAGCATCAGTCCTTCCAATGAACACCCAGGACTGATCTCCTTTAGGATGAACTGTTTGGATCTCCTTGCAGTCCAAGGGACTCTCAAGAGTCTTCTCCAACACCACTGTTCAAAAGCATCATTTCTTCGGTGCTTAGCTTTCTTCACAGTCCAACTCTCACATCCATACAGGACCACTGGAACAACCATAGCCTTGACTAGATGGACCTTTGTTGGCAAAGTAATGTCTCTGCATTTTAATATGCTATCTAGGTTGGTCATAACTTTTCTTCCAAGGAGTAAGCGTCTTTTAATTTCATGGCTGCAATCACCATCTGCAGTGATTTTGGAGCCCCAGAAAACAAAGTATGACACTGCTTCCACTGTTTCCCCATCTATTTCCCATGAAGTGATGGGACCAGATGTTAACAGTTATTTATTCTTCAGATCTTAGCTCACTACCGAATCCAATCTGAATCTATCCTTTTTACTCATTCCCTTGGCATACTGAATGAATTAATGAATGCATAAGGACATACTTCATTGTTATCACATGTCTCCTTTTTGCAGACTCACAATTGCCCTTTATTGAAAAACTCATATCTAATGTACAGAGGCCATTTTTAGGCTTTGGACCTTGAATTCATTTTCATTGCATAGTCTGTTCCTATTTACAAAATGTGTTCTTAAAGAGTCTGTCATTTAATTCTTATGAAGGAGACATTAGTTTTGTTGCTGTTCTACAGATAGAGAAAGTTTCAGAAATGATCACATCCATTATCTGGTAAATGCCAAAAACATGTAAAAATGGAGACAAAAGTGATTTGGAGCCTGGATAACCTGAATAGTTTCTTCACTCTCTGCTCTTCTTGACTAGGTAAAGCTAGTTTGAATTTCAAAATGAATTCTCTCCTAGTCTCTGTGAAAAGACATCAACCATCAGACCCAGTGAACATTCAAGGCAAATATTGGAAAACTTCCCATTTAAACACTAAACACATAGTGACAATCACGAAAAGGGCAACTCTTTTCCCACCTCCCTTGCATCCATCCCCTCACCACAAACACTCAAACAGGCTATTAAATAGGAGAGAAAATGTGTTCCAAATATTCTACTCCAATTTTGATTTCTTGATGTGATTATAGCCATGAGGAAATCACTCAGAACAGCTGTGTAGAGATTTCAGATGTTTATCAGCTTGGCATTTCTGGAAAAAAAAAGTCTCTGAAACCTAATCATTCTATGGCATGAGGTTACACAGACCCCTAAGAAATAGTGGGAGCTTGAGGATCGTGATAGCCATTAAAATTGGAATGTTGTCTCCTAGCAGATCCAGCAAAGCAGAAATTAAAAGCTCACTATGATTTTTTCATATATATAATTTTCTCATTATCATTTGTATATAAACTAAGTGTTAACATAAATAGATATTTTAATATGAAGGCTTTCATTTTTGTCTCTCTCTCTTTTTTTTGAGTAGCTAACTAATCTTGCTGGAAATGTTCAAGTAGAAAAATATGTTGAGTAATAACTACATAGTCTTGGGGATTTTCAATAATGTTAGACTATAAACCTAGATAATCCTCTTTGGTTTCAGAAGAGAAATAAGTTTCAAGCTAGATGAAAACTACAGATTGAAAAAAAGAAAGCCAACTTCTCCTCAGCTGTCAAAGTACAAAATAAATCAGTGGACCTTGGGTAATAACTCAGTCAACCACTTGCTGTTCAGTCCAAATAGGTAAGCCAGACTCTTTTGGTGTAGGGTAAAAATTTTAAGTATTCAAATAGCATTTTTCTAAAAGTTAATATAACCTGAAAACTAGATTTAGTCTAGCTTCTCTTGTTGACTTGAAAAGATTCATGTAACAATTTCTATAGGAAATATGATCAGACAGCTTGTTATATTTGTAAATACATGGGAAAATGCCTTTGATATCTGCTACCATCTTTACATGATTGGCAGTTTTCAAGAATTCTGGTAGAGCTTATGACTACTTCAGCCAATAGAGCATGGGTGAAGTAACACTATGTGATTTATGAGATAGAATAATAAAGATAAGGTTGTTTCTTCCTTACTCATTTAAATTCTTGCAAATGATAACCTCAGTTTCCATGCAAAAATTCCAACTACCCCGAAAGCCACCATGCTGTGAAGACCCCCAGATCACATGGAGAAACGATATATACCTGTAGGTGGGCCAGGCAGCCGCATAAGTCTCCCCGCTCAGGGGCCGTACATGCAAGTGAACAAATCTCCACATGACTCTGGCTCCCAGCCTGCAAGTCATCCTCAACCTCTAAGTTTTTCCAGGGAGGCCCTGGATACTGTGGACCAGAGACAAGCCATTTCTGTGGTTTCCTGTCTAAATTCTTGTCCTACAGACTCTGTGTGAATAATGGAATGATTGATTTGAGCCACTCAGCCTTGGGTTGATTTCATGATGCAGCAATAGGAACTGGAACAATGGGTGACTGGAATATTTTTCCAGTGACCGCAGCCTTCAGACTATAAACCCAAATAGACTTCCCAACTCTTTGGCAGGCTTCCTCTTGGATGATGTTAGCAAAGAGCACCAGCTGAGTTTGCAGAAGCAGAGGTGCTAATCCTGCCTTCCCCACAGATACACCAACAATGTACAAGTGAAATGGAGACTAGAGGAAGCAATTCACATGACTGAAGGAATATTTTAAATAAAGCATAGCTTTCACAACCCAGAAGTATCAGGCAAAGATTTTATACAGTTTGATTATCTTGACATCTGTTTAAATGCTACTTCATTTTGCATGTATCATCCGATCATTGTATGAAATCTACAGAAAGGTCTGAATTATCAAAGAGGAAATGGGAAAGTCATTCATTAACAAATAATACTAGTCAGTTCTTATATGAGGTTTGATGTAGAGATTAGTAAAATGCATAAAAGCTTTTGGCCCCCAGAGACTAACTCCATGATAATTCTGCAATAATCAATTTGCCTTCCAGATTCTGTGACCAATGCCCTGATGTAGACCAGCTCAGCTGGAAGTGACATCATTTAATTTGTGTTATTGGAAGGAATAGTGGTTTCTCCTCTCACCTTAATGATCTAAAGAGAACAGAAAAATCTATGCTCATATTAAGCTCCTTTCTTTACCAACTCAGTCCTGGAAACTAGCATCTCACTAGTTTCTCTAGCACTATTAATACATGTCAAAGTAATTAAAGAATTTAGGAAACATTTAGGCTAAAACATTCAGAAGTGAATTGATTTGTAAATTTACTTCTCCCCCAGAGGACAGAAAAATCACTATGGCCCAAAGAAACTTAAGAGTACGCATATGTTATTTTAAAAAGAGTTGAGTCCTTTTCCTTTTATTCAGAAGAAATTGTTTAGTAAAAACATGCTGGGAAGCATGTACATTGGCAGTATCTTTGCTTCATGAAGTATAACATTTATTCACTCTCCCAATAAAATACTTCTCATTTTCATCCCAATTATATATCTTTGGTAAGGCAGAATAAGGGGCCTCCCCAATGGCTCACTGCAGGAGACATGGGTTCAGTACTTGGGTTGGGAAGATTCCATGGTGGAGGAAATGGCAACCCACCTCCAGTATTCTTGCTTGGAAAAAAAATCCCACGGACAAAGGAGCCTGGCAGGCTACAGTCCATGGGGTCGCAAAGAGCCATGCATGACTGAGTGACTAAGCAGGAGTACGAAGGCAGAATAATACTTCTTTTTTTTTTTTTGGCTGCACCATGCAGCTTGTGGGATCTTAGTTCTCCCACTAGGGACCGAATCCAGGCCCTCAGCAGTGAAAACGGAGTTTTAACCAATGGACCGTCAGATAATTCCCTTGATTTTATTCTTAAACTCAGTAATGTCTGCTTCTATAATGATAACTTTTGTGTTGTCACACACACTCATACACACACACATATACACACCCAAAGCCAAAAAAAGGAGGTGGAGAATTAGCCAACTTTGCTCATCTCAAGCTGTGTAGACAGCTAAATTTGACAACTCAAGGAATCACACTAAACTTATATTCATTGTAACAAAATGGGGGGTAAGCAAATATTCAACTTTACTTTGGACAGCTAAATCCCTTTAGCTTTACGAGGTTCATCTAGAACTTTAGTAGCTTCTGAGTGTAGTGGAATAGAAAAGGGCCAGTCTACTGAGGTATTTAGGCATCAAGCAAAGACTTTGTTGCTATGATACTAGGGGGATGGAGAAAACCCATAATCAGGTTAAAACTGAAATCATAGCTCTGTTTTAGGTTAGTACAATGCATACTTTTATACAGGCAACCTATATAAACTCATACTTCTTATGGATTAACTGGTATGTTACAGGTATTTTGTGAAAAAAAATCCTGTTTTTCAGTTTAATAGAGAAAAGGAGTCATTAACTCACTCATTCCTCAGTGGAATTTCTATAGGCAGGTTTTATAAACAACTTATTTTACAGCCTGTGTCTAGCACATGTGTGAATGTGTCTGTAAGCAAGAATAAACTTGAACATATATTAATAAAATAAACCAACCTTAACCAACTTTTGTAATTTTTTTGTTTATAGGTTTAAGCAACTTACCTGATCTGAAAATAAGGAAATCTTATTGTTCATAAATAAAATCATTCTATTTACAACAAGCCCAGGAGCTTCATAAGGGTCATTACTGACCTCTCTATACATTTGTGCTTTGAGGAAACTGGTGTCAGTAATAAGCCTTTTTTCCAATATGGGCTAAATTCAGCTGTTTCAAGGATAATCTGGCAACCATACCTTTCTTCTCACACTGTTCATTCAATATATAGATCCAATCTGCCTTCCTTTCTTTCACTCAACCTCTGTGTGTGTGTGTGTGTGTGTGTGTGTGGTGGGACAAGAAGAGATTTTCTCAATGTGTAGAGGTCAGTAATGACCCTTATGAAACTCATGGGCTTGTTGTAAATAGAATGATTTTATTTATGAACAATAAGATTTCCTTATTTTCAGATCAGGTAAGCTGCTTAAACGTATAAACAAAAAACTTACAAAAGTTGGTTGAGGTTGGTTTGTTTTATTAATATATGTTCAATCCTGTAAATTTCCTTTTAATAACTAATTAAGAGTCAATATGCATACGACTCTTCCTTGCTCATATAAATCCACTTTAAATATAAATTCATGAAAAACTAAAAAAGTACATTTCTTTTTTTGCTACAAGTAATAGCAGATGTTTAAAAAATATAAGCTTTGATCATTAGCAGAATGTTTGCGTATCTATGGTATCTTTATTCAGTGAAATACTATATGACACTGAGAATGAATAAAATTTTCCTTCCTGCAATGGCATGGATGGATCTCCCAGACCAACACTGGCAAAATAAGTCAGAATCAAAAAGAATATATTGTATACAATTCCACTTACATGCAGTTTAAATCTAATCTACAATGTTGGAAGGCAAGTTATGTTTACATGTAGAAGAGTAACATAGAGGGGGCTTTGGATTGGCTTTTAGCGACTGATAATGTTCTTGTTCTTGATCTGGGTGTTAGTCACCTGAGTACGTTCACTTTACATAAATCATCAAGCTGTGCACTTGGCAACAGTAGTAAATAGCCCCAGAAGACATGAGAGACATGGGTTTGATCCCTGGGTCAGGAAGATCCCCTGGAGGAGGGCACGACAACCCACTCCAGTATTCTTGCCTGAAAAATCCCATGGACAGAGGAGCCTGGTGGGCTATGGTCCCTAGAGTTGCAAAGAGTCATACACAACTGAAGCAACTGAGCATGCACGCATGCATGTATACTCGTTATTTATGCATTTGTAAATAATATCTTATAGTTTAATAAGTCAGAAAATGAACCAAAACTGAAAAACCTAAAACAAAAAATTCCCTGGTGGTTCAGGGGTTCAGATTCCGAAATTTAACTGCAGGGGCGTGGATTTGATCCCTGGTCAGGGAATTAAGATCCTGCATAAAGGGTATTGTGACCGCAAACCAAACCAAAACAACAAAAAACTTAAAACAAGAAAACCATTTAAGTCTATCTCTGCATTACTTTGGTCCTAATATAACGTTCACCTTCTTGTGTTCCATTTTTTATATGAATTCTTTTTTCTTTCAGTTTCTTTTCACAAGGCCTACAGAATGTTTTCCTACATCAGTGGTTTCCATTTGATGCTTGCCATTCAGGTCAGTAAAAGAGCTTCCTGGGTCAAAACCACAACACATATTCCTAGGATTAATCAAAGTATCTGGGTCATTCTTGGCAGTAATTAAAGCTGGAGAAGTTAGTTTGTAGTCGTTTTCCTTTTTCTTCTCCCTTTCTTGTTTCCTTTCCTCCTCCATTCCCTTTGTCATTTTTCTCAACTTATTTTTCAGAGCCTTTCTTGATCCCTCGATTATGCCCTTATATGTCAGGATCTACAAATCTTCTTTCTACGAAGGAAACCTACTTTGCTAATGATAGAGACATGTCCTTATGTTGTTGTTTTTGTTTAGTCACTAAGTCCTTTCTGACTCTTTTGAGACCCCATGAACTGTAGCCCACCAGGCTCCTCTGTCCATGGGATTTCACAAGCAAGAATACAGAAGTGGATTGCCGTTTCCTTCTCCAATGGACATTCCTGACCCAGGGATGGAACCTGTGTCTCTTGCATTGCAGGCAGATTCTTCACACAAAGCCACTCAGGAAACCCATATGTGCCTATGTGCTTAGTCACTCAGTTGCGTCTGACTCTTTGCGACCCCATGGGCTGTAGCCCACCAGGCTCCTCTGTCCATGGGGATTCTCCAGGCAAGAATACTTGCCCAAATCCATAGAATGTACAACATCAAGAGTGAACCCTAATGGAAACTATGGCCTTTGGATGATAATGATGTGTCCATGTAAGTTCCTCATTTGTAACAAGTGTACTGCTCAGCTGGAGGATGTTGGTAACAGGAGAGACTATGCATACATGAGAGCAGTATAGGGAGGAAATATTTGTATCATCTGCTCAAATTTCTAATTAAAAAAATAGATATTTAAATAGGTATCAAAAAACACTAAACATATCTAGTACTTACATTAGTGGACCTTTCCTTCTAGCCTTCAGCTTTCTTTACCTCTAAATAGCAAAAGACGTAATCCAGAGTGTTATTCCAGTGTGTAAACAATAATTAGTAAGGACTAGAGTATAATTAACCTAGGCGATGCCTTTTGTGAGCATTAGACAAAGCATTCCTTCCTCAAGTGAAAATGAAATTTGTTTGAAGTGAATGTATTATTGCACAGTCTGAAAAGCCTGGACCAGGAGACCTTTTTAGAGCCACACAGGCTCTGTGCACACATATATGCCCCCTCAAGTAAAGAATCCTGTCACATCAAAGTAGGATGGGAGTAGGCGAGCAGGTGGAATTGGATGTCCAGAAGCTGAGACGAGGTGACAGAGGTAACCTCAGGCAACGCTGAAATAGAGCAAAGGCCAAGAACAGCCTGTCCAGTAAGTGCGAGACTGTGTTCCTCCAAATGAGTGTCCGTGACCATGTGGATTCAGATGTATTATTCTGGGGTTGCCTCTTTCTTGTTCCAGCATCAGCTGGGAGGCTTGCATTTTATTCCATCACTGAAGGGATAAAAAGTATCTCTAGATTTTTTGACTGCCCCAGAAAAGGAGTCAGTTCATAAATTCTGTTTCTTCTTTCTACCATATAGTGGCACTATTGAGTAACTGTCTTGCACATCCAATGGACCCACTCCTGCTGGGGAATATGACATTATACTAGGGCTTCCTTGGTGGCTCAGATGGTGAAGAATCTGCCTGCAATGCAGAGTTCAGTCCCTGGGTCAAGAAGATCCCGTGAAGAAAGGAATGGCTACCCACTCCAGTATTCTTGCCTGGAGAATGCCATGGTTAAAGAAGCCTGGGTGGGATACAGTCCATGGGGGTGCAAAGAGTCGGATATGACTGAAAGGCTACAATTTTTTTTCAGGCAACGTATGAGAGAATATTAGTTCATTCTTTCATGCTCAGTCAATCTCAGGGTACCTAAGTATATGAGCTTTTAACAATGTGTGTAAACTATGCCAAACCAAATCAACCATCTCCCAGCACATACCACTTTTCTTAGCCTAGGTTACCAGTACAGCCTCCACTTTCCTCAAGATAATTTTATTTCAAGGAACTTGATTTTTCCTAACATTGGTGATAATCACTAACAATAAGTTGAGTATTGGTTCTTTTGCTTCCTTCCCTCAGTTCTCTGTGCAATGGGATCCACTTCCATGTTAAATTCCACCTGGAAAATCAGATAACTCGTAGTGGTTTTGATAAAGTCAGAAAGTACCGATAGCCCCACTCCCATCACCGATCTTTGCCAGCAGGTGTTTCCTTGACTTGATGTGCTCTGTCCCTCAGTTATATCTGACTCTTTCAGATCCCATGGTCTGTAGCCCACCAGACTCCTAATTGAGAGCTGGTGCTAGTGTTTGATTCTGGAAAAATGATCCACTTAAAGGTGCATGATATCTCCTTTGGCCCTAAATATAAGAGGAAAAATAGTTTTTTTAAGAAAATAAAACAAAATTCTGTCTTTGCTTTTAAGGGCATTTTATTTTAAAAAGATTGCGCAAATGAGTATTTAGAATAAAGAAGCTATAATGAGAAAATTTTTACAGAATTTTACAGAACATATCTTGATGTGTTCAGTCATTCAGTCATGTCTGATTCTTTGTGACCCCATGGACTGTAGCCCACCAGGCTCCTCTCTGTCCATTGAGTTTTTCAGGCAAGAATACTGGGGTGGGTTGCCATTTCCTCCTCCAGGAGATCTTCCTGACCTAGGGATTGAACCTGCATCCCCTGGGTCTCCTCCGTTTGTAACCAGATTCTTTATCACGGAGACACCTGTTAATTTCTGTCAAATCAGAGGCCATTTATTTCATTCAGGCCAGCCGACCTAGTTAATCTTAATATATAGTTGCATTAGAAAGAGTAGACATATTTTTACTGATAGCCATCATATGAAATGAAGTTGATTTTGGTCCACAGTTTATATTATTTTTTTCTCACAATTTAGTTTAATACGATATGAATGACATGCTATGTATAAATAATAAGCCGTGATTTCTGCTGGTAATTATATGTTTTTTAGTGAAAAATGTAGGAAATTAATTGACCACCTCTCTCCTCTTTCATCCCTACACTTGTATATCTGGTTTTATTTTTAGAAACCGAATATCAGATTAGCTGAACATATTTTGATAGGTTTAAATGTCTTCAGTGCAAAGGAAATGTCTGAGGCTTTCTAATTGGAGTAAATTTTAAAGACAAGCTGGCTGGCATTAGGCAATCTGATAAATTCTTTTCCTGTGGAGAGCTGTAAGAAGGTCAGGGAAACAAAGCAGTTACAAAACTCTTTCCCTGGAGAGAGGAGGCGGGGGAGGGGGATAGTGAGAGAGCTGATAGCCAGCTTGTTCAAGATGTTTTTATCCGCTGGGTGTCACTGCTGATATGAGGTTGAACAAACTGAAAGATATTCCTATGGCAGCAAGAATTTCTGAGAGACAGGATGTGAAAACCCCAGAGGTTTAGATGCTATCACTTTGCCTTGCTACACAACTGAAAATACCTTGCACATTTGTTTCATAGTGGTGAGCATTCTGAAAAGGGTCCTGGTACTATACATTAAAAAAAAAAAAAAAAAGAAATATTAGAATTTCTCCCTATGGCTGAGTAAGTCTCAGTAATAGGTACATTCTTGCATGGATTAAATATGCTTTTATGATATGTGTCTGTTTTCCTCAGTTTAGCAAAATAGTGTTTAAGAGAACACAGCTCCACTGAGGACTTTGGCACTGGAACATACCTGCAGCTTATTCCTTGGGTTTTCCAGCTTGTAAACATTGAACAAGCCACTGTGTTGCCCAGGTAGACAAGAATTATGTTAATACTGCAGCTTTCTTCCTCTCATTTGGTTAAACAGAGTTGACATCTAGTCATGACTTAGGCTTCCTCTGGAGTTTTTTATTCTGCTCTCTTTTTTTTTTTTTTTTTTAGCCCATTAATCTCTTGCTCAAAACAGTTTAAGAAAGTAGATAGAAATGGAAACAATTTTCTCATTATATGACGTCCTTTGTCTTGTTTCTGAAATAAGAAAGAAGTACTGACATAAAATCAGTTCAGTTAGGTTCAGTCGCTCAGTTGTGTCCGACTCTTTGCGACCCCATGAACCCATGAACTGCAGCACGCCAGGCCTCCTTGTCCATCACCAACTGCTGGAATCTACCCAAATCCATGTCCATTGAGTCGGTGATGCCATCCAACCATCTCATCTTCTGTCGTCCCCTTCTCCTCCTGCCCTCAATCTTTCCCAGCATCAGGGTCTTTTCCAATGAGTCAGCTCTTGCATCAGGTGGCCAAAGTATTGGAGTTTCAGCTTCAACATCAGTCCTTCCAATGAACACTCAGGACTGATTTCCTTTAGGATGGACTGGTTGCATCTCCTTGCAGTCCAAGGGACTCTCAAGAGTCTTATGCAACAGCACAGTTCAAAAGCATCAATTCTACTGCGCTCAGCTGAAAATCCCATGGATGGAGGAGCCTGGTAGGCTGCAGTCCATGGGGTCGCTAGGAGTCGGACGTGACTGAGCGACTTCACTTTCGCTTTTCACTTTCATGCACTGGAGAAGGAAATGGCAACCCACTCCAGTGTTCTTGCCTGGAGAATCCCAGGGACGGAGGAGCCTGATGGGCTGCTGGTCTCTGGGGTCACACAGAGTCGGACACGACTGAAGCGACTTAGCAGCAGCAGCAGCAGCTTTCCTTATAGTCCAACTCTCACATCCATACATGACTACTGGAAAAGCCTGTAGCTTTGACTAGGTGGACCATTAGAGGATGCAAGAGGTGGAGGTGGGGAGTATCTTTCAAATAAGGGAAGAAATATGGGAATAAAAAGAAATAGAAGGAGATGCAGAAAGAAGATAAAGGATAAAAGAATGAAGGAGATAAAAAAGATTAGAAGCAGAAGAAGAAAATGAGGAAGAAGCAACAGGAAAGGAGAGGGAGGGGGCAGGGGGGGCAGGGGGAGAGAAGAAGAGGAAGACAGAGAAGGAGAAAAGGGAAAAAAAGAGAGAGGAAAGACAAGAGCAAAGAGGAAATAAATACTTTCCCACCCTCGTATTTAATGATTTTTTTGGGTCAGTTTTGGTGCTACATGTGCTTTGGGGGGAGGTGACAGATTGGGGGACGGCAAGCGGTACCACCTGTGACTTTGGGTCATTCAGAAACCAAAAGTGGAACTGGTTATTAATCAAAGTAACCAGAGATGCAGGTTTAAGGCTGGAAGAGAGGAGATCTGTTTGAGAAAGAAATTATAGGGAATCCGTGACCGTTTTCAAGGCACAGAGTATTTGAAAGTCTAAGAGCTGAACTTGGGAACTGAAGGGAGTGCAAAATGATCCCACGCTTCCATTTCATCCTGGCTAGCTTCCTGTATTCATATGAACAGAACTGCCAACAGCAGATTGAGGTGATTGTTATTCCACAGAAATGCCCTCAGGTAAAATGTGGATCCTATTTAGAGTTCTCTAGTCAGCTTCCTGGCATTTTGAAATAAGCAGACAAGGGTGGAGGTGACAGGTTTGTATAGGATGTTAGCTCTGTGAGATAGAAACCTGTCCTGTTTGTTCACTAAGCACTCAGCACATAGTAGGTGTTTAGTCAATTTCTCTTGAATTGTTAAATGGACAAGTCTCCCAGAAGAGTGAGTTTGGTACTTGTGACTCCCAGACATTTAGTTAGATTTTGTTTTCCCAGCATTTGCCCTTGTCCCAGAAGTGGGCACTCTTGCATATACTTCAGATGTGTCCTAAGTACTGAGTCTCTTGTATCCTACTGAATATTTTCTGGATCATTCAGCAGAGGGAGTCTCGAAAATCTATTTATTAATTAAATCTCAGCAACACTGGAACAATTGAAGGAGGAAAGAACATGGTGTCAAGTCACCAGAAAGGGAGGCATAAGTCCCTTGTTAAAGGATTATCTTCGTGAGCAGGTGACATGAACACAAAGCTTCCTACCAAGTCAACTCTCTTATTTTCAGAACACTGCTTAATAAGCTGATTATGCATGCCAAAACATTTTTTCTTTTCAGAAAAATTAACCCATACTTGTGCTTAAAAATTAGAACAAACCTGGTATGGCCAACAAAATCTATGAAGTCTAATTGCTTTTTAATGTAATTTTGATTTGGGTAAATGTAGTCCATAGCGTTGTGAGAGTAGGACACAACTGAGCAACTAAAAAACATGAACAAATGTAGTTACATAGAAGTTGCAGCAACAGATTGTTTCCATTCATTTAAGTTATGGTGTTTAAAACCTTTTCCCCTCCATCCTGAGTAGGCAAGAATATTGGCATTGGAAACAGAAATGACAAATGCCACTGGCTCCTTTGCTCTCTGTTTTCCACAGTACGAGTCTATGATTATCTTAAGTGTGCATCTTAATTGGAAATATTCTTGAGAGGAAAAAATATATTCTCCTGCATATTCTCACAAGAATAATGTGGCAAGCATAACTGATTAAAATTCCCTCTGGTTGGCAACTAAGTAAAACTGATTTCTTTCATTTAGGTTTGTTTTCTATAAAGTATTAATATGTGTGTGAGTATGTGTAGGTATGTATGTGTGTGTGTTGACAGGCATTATATAATACATGCATATGTTCATATGTATATATGTGTATACTTTTTTCCTTTGGCGGGATTTTATCAGAGGGATCACAATTAATTAGTCACAAATATATGAGAGCTATAAGCAATAATAATTAAAGCATTATTACCCAATGCCAGAAAAGTCAGAGTAGGATCAGTTCAGTTCAGTTCAGTCACTCAGTCGTGTCCAACTCTTTGCAACCCCATGAATTGCAGCATGCCAGGCCTCCCTGTCCATCACCAACTCCCGGAGTTCACTCAGACTCACGTCCATCGAGTCAGTGATGCCATCCAGCCATCTCATCCTGTGTCGTCCCCTTCTCCTCCTGCCCCCAATCCCTCCCAGCATCAGAGTCTTTTCCAATGAGTCAATTCTTCACATGAGGTGGCCAAAGTACTGGAGCTTCAGCATTAGCATCATTCCCTTCAAAGAAGTCCCAGGGTTGATCTCCTTTAGAATGGACTGGTTGGATCTCCTTGCAGTCCAAGGGACTCTTAAGAGTCTTCTCCAACACCACAGTTCAAAAGCATCAATTCTTTGGCGCTCAGCCTTCTTCACAGTCCAACTCTCACATCCATACATGACCACTGGGAAAACCATAGCCTTGAGTAGACGGACATTTGTTGGCAAAGTAATGTCTCTGCTTTTGAATATACTATCTAGGTTGGTCATAACTTTTCTTCCAAGGAGTAAGCGTCTTTTAATTTCATGGCTGCAGTCACCATCTGCAATGATTTTGGAGCCCCCCAAAATAAAGCCTGACACTGCTTCCACTGTTTCCCCATCTATTTGCCATGAAGTGATGGGACCAGATGCTATGATCTTCGTTTTCGGAATGTTGAGCTTTAAGCCAACTTTTCCACTCTCCACTTTCACTTTCATCATGAGGCTTTTTAGAGTAGGATAGTTAGTGAACATCTTTTGATACTACTGATTGGATTGAGATAATCTCCTGGGGGAAGAAATACAGATGTCATCTTTAAAGACAATTGCAAACTAGATTACTGAAAACATCAGTGGCCATACTATTGGAATATTTCTCTAGCTATGTAGGCTTGTCTTAAATGTTTGCTTGGTTTTTGGATTTACCTTAGGCTCGTATTATTTTTGTATTCAGCTTTATTTTTCTCTTCTTTTATTGTATAATTGCTAAGATAGTACCAGAGGCTAGTCTTTCATTTTTGTGCTTATCCTGCAATTTCCTTTAAGTGCATACACATCATTATTATGGCGATTCAATGTGTGTGATTAAATCAACACTATTAAAATTTAATGAGGAAAAATTTCTAAGATCTTCTTTAATAATTTATGCCTCGAGTAGATATTCTTGGTATTTTTCACATAAATTCATGAGACAAAATGTGTGTGTGGCAGTATATGTTTTCACTGGCAAATAAGCCTGTGGTTGTGAAATGAAATTGTAAGCAGTTCAGGGAAGATGAAGGTAATAAAGGTAATAATAAAGGAAAAGGAGATTGGGATCGATATATGTACACTATATATATATTATATATATATACTTATGCATATATGATATGTATATATATGTATATATCAGGTATCAGTTCAGTTCAGTCACTCAGTCATGTCTGACTGTTTGCGACCACATGGACTGCAGCATGCCAGGCTTCCCTGTCCATCACCAACACCCGGAGCTTACTCAAACTCACGTCCATCCAGTCAGTGATGCCATCCAACCATCTCATCCTCTGTCATCCCCTTCTCGTCCTGCCTTCAATCTTTCCCAGCATCAGGGTCTTTTCAAATGAGTCAGTTCTTAACATCAGGTGGCCAAAGTATTGGAGTTTCAGCTTCAGTATCCAGTCCTTCCAATGAATATTCAGGACTGATTTCCTTTAGGATGGACTGGTTGGATCTCCTTGCTGTCCAAGGGACTCTCAAGAGTCTTCTCCAGCACCACAATTCGAAAGCATCAGTTCTTCAGCATTCAGCTTTCTTTATATTCCAACTCTCACATCCATGCATGACTACTGGAAAAATGATAGCTTTGATGAGAAGGACCTTTTTCGACAAAGTAATGTCTCTGCTCTTTAATATGCTGATTAGGTTGGTCATAACTTTTCTTCCAAGGAGCAAGCGTCTTTTAATTTCATGGCTGCAGTCACCATCTGCAGTGATTTTGGAGCCCAAAAAAGTAAAGCCTTTCACTGCTTCCACTGTTTTCCCATCCATTTGCCACGTGAATATATATATAAAACCACGTGTGCTCAGTCACTTCAGTTATGTCTGATTCTTTGCGACCCTATGGACTGTTGCCCACTGGGCTCCCTGTCCGTGGGATTCTCCAGGCAATAGTAATGGAATGGGTTGCCATTTCCTTCTCCAGGGGATCTTCCTGACCCAGGGATCAAACCCAAATTCCCTGCATCTCCTGCATTGAAGGCAGATTAGATTACTAATAAGAACCTACCCTATAACACAGAAAACTTTACTCGGTACACTGTAATGACCTATACAGGAAAATAATCTAAAAAGGAATGGATAGTTGTACATGTATAATTGACTTACTTTGCTGTATACCCAAAACCAATACAATATTATAAATCAACTGTACTCCAGAAAAAATTTTTTAAAAGAAAAATATCTATTTTTCATATGGCGATGCTATTATTCTGAATACTGAGCTGGCTTGCACACAGGGAGCTGGCAGTATCTATATATGCATCAGTATTTTCTGTGAAGCACTATTTGGAACTGGTGAAAATGTGTCCCATATAGGTAGGAAGAATAAAGAGTTAACCCTAAGGTCCCTTAATGAAAATCCCTGTGTGGGAAATTGAGCCTGTGTTGCTGGGGTAAAACCAACACGTTTTAGGCTGGAATGTGTATGCACAAGAGGCTTTATTGATATTTCATGGCAATTTAACGCGGCATAACTTGCAATCTCTAGTGCAGTGCTGCCCCCATACATAATTTTCATTGACTTCTTAACATTTAAACTAGACACAATTTAAATCTTTCTAAGCAGGTCAGCGTAAGGGAAAGCCTTATTGCCTACAAGTAGTTTCATGGTGGGGATAAACTTTAATTGCCTCTCTGTCGGTGAATAATTAGTAGTATTGCATGTTATGTGCAAAGAAAATTATAACCAACAGTAACCTGTTAAAAAGAGTTATAGTCGTTCTGTTTTTTTTTTTTTTTTTTTTGGAAGAGGGGCTGGACTATATTAGTTTATTAAATGCTCTGGGCTCTCAAATTTATTAGGTAGAGACCTTAAAGAAAACAAGTCTTAAAGATAATATTTCTAGCTAAGATATTATATCCTCTATTTTTTCCCTCACTTGAACTTTCCTAGTTCATAAAAAGGATCATAAACCATGACATGAGTTTAAAATTTTTGTTTCTTCTCTGTCAGAAGACAATGTTAGCGTGGAGAGTGTATTCTGTATTTCTCCTATCTGATTTCAGTGGCCACAGTGTCTCCTTTTGGATTTTAAGGAATACAGTTTTTCTTATCTTTCATGAATAGTTAGCCATATTTTTAAACATAAGAAAAATATTGTCAAAAACGGGAATTTACGACAAAAAATTCATCTTATTCCCACAGAGCAAATGAACAACATAAAGTCTCCTGGATCTATTCATATTCTCTCCTGTTATTCTCAGGTAAATAGATTCATTCTCTGAACATGACTAAATCGCCTCAGCAGACAGGAGATAATGGAATCTTTTAAACTGGTGGTAAATGTCTCTCTCCCTGGGAACATTGGGAAATATTTGAGAACGATTTTATCACACATGTGGGGATTTCCACAGCCATTTATTGAGAATTGGCCAGAGGGCACTAAATGACTGCTGTACAAGGTACTGTGCTCACAATGAAGACCGTTCTCATCCAGGGCACCAGTAGTGCTTTGTGGAGAACCAGTTAGCTTTATTACTATTTTTTAAAGTATTTATTTATTTTCGCTGCATTAGTTGTTATTTGTGACATGCAGGATCTTTCACTACAGAGCACAGACTCCCTAATTGTGGCACGGAGGCTCAGTAGTTTTGGCGCGTGGGCTTAGTTGCTCTGCTGCACGTGGGATCTTAGTTCTCTGACCAGGGATCAAGCCCGTGTGCCCTGCATTGCAAAGCAGATTCTTAACCACTGGACCACCAGGGAAGTCCCAGCTCTATTCTTAATATGAGAGAAATCTCTAGTCTTCTCTGATTCCCATAGGTCACATTAAGTGTTCCTATTCAATGTTTCCATAGTAGCTTTTACATATATTTATCATACTATTCCATATTTTTAAAAAATTGTCACTGTGACTGTCTCCCACAGATAGTTTTGAACCCTTGCAGCATATGGCTGTTCCTTGTTCATTTTTCAAGGTGGGAAATGAAATAAACTAGTGGGGTATCCAGGAAGCTAAATTAGACCATATGATTTTAAAAGGATAAGAAATGTCAAACGTGGTAAATAGTGAAGTAGGATTTAAAATTTAATAAACTTCATTATTCAGATAAAAAGAAGAATATTGTTATTTTTCTTGTGTTGAATCTTCAAGCATCATATTCTGAGAAAAATATGGTATGTTCAAAACTTAAGGAAGAAGTTTTCTTCAAGGTATTAGAATTATGATATATTGGTAATTACTTAATCAATCACATTTCAAAGGTGACAGCTGCAAATCAGAGTCTTTAACTGATTTCTTGTTCATAAAGATATTTTATGACAGAATCAGAACTAAATGTGGAAGTATTAAAACTCACAAGGAGGACGTCGGTGGTCCAGTGGATAAGAATGAATCCACCTGCCAATGCAGGGAACATGGGTTCGAGCCCTGGTCTGGGAAGGTCTCACAAGCTGTGGGGCACCTAAACCCCTGAACTGGAGCTCCTGAAGCCTGTGCACCTAGAGCCCACACTCTGCGACAAAAGAAGCCATCACAAGAGAAGCCCGTGAACTGCAACTAGAGTAGCCCCCACGCACCACAGAGGAAGCCCACATGCAGCAGGGAAGATCCACTGCAACCAAAAATAAGTGCATAATTAAGTTAAGAAACCCACAGAGACAGGAGTTGTACTCCCCAACATCTAACATGGGGTGCCTGTCATTGGTGGGAACTCTACAAGGTCAGCTGAATGACATTGAATGAATGCTTCTCAACTCTTAGTTCACAATTCATTCCATTACACCATATGGCCTTCCTGGAATGAAGCTGATGGATGACTTAAAGATAAAACAGATACACACTGGTCCAGAAAAAGTTTTATCTGAGCCAGGATCAGTGTCTTCTCTTAACTAAAATATTAGAAGATGGTAAGTCAGTTTCTCAGTAGCAAATTTCACGTACTTCAGTCAATTATCAGTTGGACTCTGTTATGTGATGGGTTGGGAAGATCCCCTGGAGGAGAGAATGGCAACTGACTCCAATATTCTTGCCTGGAGAATTCCATGGACGGAGGAGCCTGGCAGGCGATAGCCTGTGGGGTTGCAAAGAGTCAGACATGACTGAGTGGCTAACACAGCTTACTACATGAAGCTTGTTTCTTGGAATTCACCTGCGCATGGTGGATGGATCAATTTACGTGAACTGGATGAGCCATGCTAATAATATCTTAGCAGCAATCTGTTTCCCTCCTGTGATTTATATTCTAATGTATAAAACAAGTTGTTGCAGTTGTTTAGTTGCTAAGTAATGGTCTGTCACGCTATGGTCTTTAGCCTGCCAGGCTCCACTGTCCATGAGATTTCCCAGGCAAGAACACAGAAGTGGATTGCCATTTCCTTCTCCAAGGGATTTTCCCAAGCCAGGGATCAAACCCATGTCTCCTGGATTGCACGTCAATTCTTTACCACTGTGCCACCCGGGAAGACTATACAAGACTATACGCTAACTATATATTATCTCCTTTTAGCTGCATATTTTCTCCCTAACAACAATGTAAAGTTGATAAAAGCAAAGGCTGTATATCTTTTATAACAAATGATAAGAGGAGTAGCTTCTCTTTGTCCATGATTTTTCAAAACATGAAGAGAAGCATTATGAATAAAAATATAAATGTGCTTACATCTTATTAAGCATATTAACTTCCTCAAGCATATTGCTTAGAGTTGTCTTTGAACCATTTTCATTTATAGTCTAAGCTTTGTTACCTGCTGTGCTGTTCTTATATTTTCCCTTCTCTTACGGCTCAGAGCTCAATGGAGAGTAATTTGATGAGTAATATTGTATACACAAAGCTGCACCAATTCTTTGGTTTAAAATTCAGCTTTCTCCAACTCTTGTTTGATCAAATGCATAGGCAGAAATGGAAAGAATTTCGTGGATATTTCTAGCACATTTGAGTACTAAATTTACATTCATATAGCTTGAAAAAGAAAAGATAGACATAATAACAATAACTAGATGAGACTACTATTCACTCATGTATATTTTGTCACTGTGATTGTTACCCTGAAAATTGTTTGAGGGACCTCCCTGGTGGTCCAGTGGTTAAGACTCTGCATTCCGGTGCGGGGGGTTGGGTTTGATTCTTGGTCAGGGAACTAAGATCCCACTTGCCTCATGACCAAAAAACCAAAACATAAAATAGAAGCAATATGATAACAAATTCAATACAGACTATAAAAATGGTCCAGATTAAAAAAATATATATTTTTAAAAAAGGTCGTTGGAAATGAACATTGGTGTTTCTGTTATCTTTTGATGTAAAGAGGGCCACCTCAAAACTTAGCAACCTAAAACAAAAGTAGCTCTGTGTACTGATCAGGGTCAACTAGACTCTTCTCACTCAGAGTCTACCATGAGATTGCTCTTACCTGGGGGCTGAGGTGAGTTATTTGAGGGTTCAGCTGTAGTGGCTGATTCTCCCCAGAGTGTTTTAAGAAACCAAGGTAGAAGCTTGTGACCTAGCTTCAGAAGCCAAGCTATTCTATTATTTATTCAAGGTCAGACAAAATTCTCTGTGGGAAGCCTATACAAAATGACATAAATTGCAGGGAATGTGGTTCTTTGGGGAAACTTCTTAATTTGTTTAGGTAATCTGTTTTTGCTGTGTTAGTTACTTCCAGTGCCCTCCATGAAGTGTATTAAGTCATTATAGGTCAGTAATAGTATACAAGTGGAAAAATACATAAGACTGTAAATTTCTTTTGCTTATAATTTTCTGACTAATTATTTTTTTATATATTTCATGTGAAATCTTATTTTGATATTTCATTAATTTTTATTATTTCCAAGGCACCATGTCAAGATAGCCTTTTCTCTCCTTGATCACTCTCAGTACATAAATGTGCTAGTTACTGATTTCCAGTGACAATACATCAACAAACCATGTAATAAACAGCTCAAAAATTTTGTTAAGGCATGGAAAGAAAAATGTATAACCTGTAGACATGAAAATAATGACATATGTGAATTTTAAAGCTGCAGATACTGCTACTGCTTGATTCCCATTTATTGTTTTTTTGAACATTAATTAGACATCTATAACATTCTGGGAAATCTGAATCTCAAGCTATATGCCACATGGTTTCTGCCATGAAATTAATGCTTTTGTAAGGGGTTCTATATCAGTTGTTCTTAAGTTTAATGTGCAGCAGAATCACTGGAAGGCTTATTAAAACACAGTTGACTGGTTTTAATTTTTTTCCCTCTCTGAGGCATTTTATTTGTATGTATTACATCCCTAGAAAAAGAATCTAAGGATTTTCCCTCCTGTATGTTTTCGTCTTGGGGATCTTACCTCAAGTGTTTCTGATTCGTTCAGTCTGGGAGGATTTGAAGATTTCCATGTGAAACATACTATCAGGGGATACTGTTACTGCTGGTCTAGGGACCATACTTTAAGAAACACTCAGCCAGACAACAATCTCATCACGCCTACTTCTCATCTAACTCAGGACGAGATCAAGATCAGCCAATTTGTGGCAGTTAGAAATAAGCAACCAAGCAAACTGGCACTCTGTTTGATTCCAAAACAATGCCTGTAGACAATTTCTGGGTTCAGTTTTTCTTGCGTAAACCCAGATTGACTCCACTGAATCAGAGTCAGCAATGACTGAAAAAGTCAATTGGTCAAATTCAATTTTCAATATTGGAAAACCCATCAACTGTTTCATCATAATTGATTTACACAGAAAAGGCCTTAGAGACAACCTAATTTCCAGAAAGGCAATAATATAATGGAAAGACCATGGAATTTCAAATTAGAAACCAAGATGGGAGTTTTGAGTTTACCACTTACTGGTTATGGTATCTTGGGAGTATTTCCTTTCTTTCGGGGAATATTTGTTACCCTTTCCAATAAAATTAAGAAAAAGAACATAATAAAATTCTTATTAAAAAAGTGCTATGAAAATCAGCTGAGGTGGGGTATAGGAAAACTCTTTACCAGTTAGTATAGAGATCTTCCAGATATCTGCGGTCATTATTGACTAGTAATTGAGTTAGCACTGTCTTACCTTGCTGCTAATTGGAATCCACATACCTGTTGGTCTTTACTCTCTGTAGTTATTCAGGCAGTTTCAGGTGATTAATTGATTCGTCCTTGAACTTATCTTTCATCTCTTCTGTTCTTTTCTTTTCTGTGATTGCATCAGTGTTCTCAACTTCATTATTTCAAGTCTGGTTAAGTGAAGCTTTCTGCCTGGAGGCCAGTATTCTTCTAAATCCCACCCCATCTGCAACCCCACATACACATCAAATAAGTATTTATTTATACTATAAATGTTCCTCTCAGGAAGAAAAGAAAGAATGATAAAAATATAAGAATCAAGTCATTATTTACTAAATACTATGTTTCAATCCTTGTGGTTAAAAACTATCCATGTACTATGTTCAACATTTGCAACAGCTCTTTTAGGCATGCTGCAGTCTGTGGGGTTGCCGTCAGACGACTGAGTGAGCGAACAACAGCTTTTAGATCAACTCTAATATTTTCTTGATTTGACCATTGAAGAAGTTGAAATCTAAACAGATTTCTAAGGTCAAGCACAAGTAAGGACTGAAACTAGAATGCAAATGCAGGTCTGTTCATGTGGAGATGACTTCTAACTACCCCATGGTTGACCCTAAGTCCTCTCTGGTTTCACAGAGCCTAAATAGAAACATAAGAACCTGAAACAAGACCATCCAGGTTTTTGAGGGATTCTCCCAAGTGCAATCCTTACCTCCTCTACTCAGCCTGAATTTATTTCCTTATTGTTCCTATGAGGGCTTCTCTTGTGGCTCAGATGGTAAATAATCTACCTTTAATACACGGAGACCCCAGTTCCATCCTTGGGTCAGGAAGATTCCCTGGAGAAGGGAATGGCCATCCACTCCAGTAACTATTATTAATTCACACATTCTTGAACTCATTTTTGAACTCCTTAGATGGCACTGGTTAGGGTTGTTTAGCCCTCTATGTGAAATTCTCAGAAGATTGTGAGCTTTGACTGCAGTGATGTAGGTGTGAGAACAAAAAAAAAGGTGTACAAGAAAGTAAATTTGTGGGATTTCCTTAGTGGCTTAGTGGTGACGAATTTACCTGCCAATGCAAGAAGCATGGGTTTGATCCCTGGTCAGGAAGATTCTACATGGCCTGGAGCAACTAAGCCTGTGTGCCACAATTATTGAGTTTGCTCTAGAGACCAGGAGCCACAATTACGGAGCCCATGTGCTGCAACCACAGAAGCCCAAGTGCCCTAGAGCCCGTGCTCCACAATAAGAGAAACCACCGCAGTAAGAAGCCCGCCCACTGCAACAGGAGAGTAGTTCCCACTTTCCAAGGCTAGAGAAAGCACAGTCAACAATGAAGACCCAGCAGAGCCAAAAATAAGCAAATAAATTAAATATTAAAAAAAAAAGAAATAAATTTCTGGAAAGGGCAGATTTCAAAAGACACATGCAATACTTCTGAAAATTCCTGCTAGGAATAGGATTATACCATAGATACTTAAGATTTATAATGTCCTTCATGCCCTAGACATGAGAGGGAGAGCTGATGGGTGTCAGCACCATTCCCAGTGAAATACTGTCTTTCACATTAAATGCAGGTTTCTCAGATCTTCTCCTTGGTGACTAGAACTAAGACTGGCTTCTCAGTTCTTTCTCTTTTTAGCTTTTTTGAAAGTAATATTGAGGAAGAAAAGTTTGAAATCTACAATGCTAGTATTCACAACAAGAACACAGACAGATGGAAATCCCAATCCATATTACTTACCATTAAAAAAAATAATATTGGATAAAGCAAGATATCTGTATAGCAGATGTCCATCTTTCTCCAACAGCTCTGAATACCAGCTGTTCAGATGAGGTTTTCATGAAGCGTAAAGTCTGAGCATTGCTATTTTCTGTCCTGTGTATTCTTATTTTTTTTCACAGCAGTAAAAGAAAATGGGTTTCAGGAAGAAAGTGAGGCAAACTACTGGAACAGTATGGCACTCATTTCGTGCTTTTTCTCCATTCATATGAGTGCAAAGTCTCTAAGACAGGACTTATGAGCAAAAAATTGAAGGGATCCCAAATATTTTCTTTTCATGTATGAAATATGCAGAGCCACTTTCCTTGCCTGATGGTAATTCAATTTTATAGGGTTAGCAAATATTTTTTTCCCTCAAAACTTTAATATCAAGAGGACTTTTCAATTTAGAAATAAATATCCTGCCTCTACCAAGGGCTTTACTGTGATTAACCTTCATAACTAACTGGGGAGGTTGCTTACTATGAATGTGCTTGCATGGGAACTTCAAGCTGGTTTTATTGACATAAGAGGTCAGTGTAACAAGGTCCTAGCATCAAGGGAGGAGAGCAGAGAAGCTATACTAATTGTGGCCATGAAGAGCATGTAAGTGTTTTCATTAGAAGTCAATACTCATGCACATTTTAAATTCACCATCTGGCCCTCTTTGCACTGATATTTGAAATGCAGGAAGCTGATTTAGTAACCAGATTTCTTCATCAATTTGTCGTGTATTTATAGAATACATTTGTTACCATTTCTAGGTAATGTAAGTGAAGCAGGGCAATATGCATTCTATATTTTATTTTTGTCTTTCTTTGGATATTTTGAATTCTAACTGTAAAATATTGCAAAAATATAGTTTTAGTTTACTATTTGGGAAGAATTAACTTAGTCTTATTAAAAATATACACTAATCATAGGAACTGAAGAACCATTTGGAAATGTATACTTAATATTTAACTTAAGTTTATTTAGGAAACTCTTGATTTGTGTGTCTGGGGGAGTATCATGGAGATGTATTCTTTTGTTCTCAGCTCTACGGGAAATACAAAGAGCTCAGCAGGTATATATTAGAGCTGCAATTGCCTTCTAGTAGCATATATAATCAGAAATTTTAGTTTCATAGCTGATTGTTATTTACTCAGATTATTATTACTTGGTTCAACATGTGTGGCTCATACATGAAGGTGACACTATTAACTAACATTCTTTGAATTTGTGTTTGATTTACTTTGTTACTAGCTAAGACTGTTAAAAACCATCTTTACTCTTTCTCTTGTTTTTAAACAACAGTGACAATATGAGTCTTAATGTCTAAGACTGAGAGATTTGGGATATTTTAAAAAATAATAATTCACTCAATGAATGAAAATATATTGAGAACTTATTAATAGGCTAGACACTATTCTTGGTGCTGGAAGTTCTTCAGTAGGATATAATAAGAGCAGTTGACAAATAACAATCCTTTACATGCATTTTCTTGTATAATAATTACAATAAACCCATGAGACACCCCTCTTCCTCCCATTTTACAGATAAGAAAACTGATGTTGCTGCTGCTAAGTCGCTTCAGTCGTGTCTGACTCTGTGCGACCCCATAGACCGCAGCCCACCAGGTTCCCCCATCCCTAGGATTCTCCAGGCAAGAACACTGGAGTGGGTTGCCATTTCCTTCTCCAATGCAGGAAAGTGAAAAGTGAAAGTGAAGTTGCTCAGTCGTGCCTGACTCTTAGCGACCCCATGGACTGCAGCCCACCAGGCTCCTCCGTCCATGGGATTTTTCAGGTGAGAGTACTGGAGTAGGGTGCCATCACCTTGAGAGTAGTTAAGTAATTACCTAACATTTCACAGCTAGGATGTAGTGGATCTGGGATTTAACACCAGATTTTTCTGGCTTGCTTTTTCCTAGGCTAACACTCAGGAAATGTTAATGGAATTGGCATTTAATGTTCTGCCTTTTAGTAAAATGCAGCCAAATTCTGTATTTATTAATTCTATACCTAAAGTAATTGTCACTGGTTCCACTTATACCCTCTCATCATCCACGATCACACTTTTTTTGTGCCTGTGTTCTTGTAGTCATGTGATTTATTTCAGTTGGACTGCTCACTGCTGCTCCCCCTTCACTCCTTAGGTAAATCTTATTCCCTGTATCCCTTTTTAAGTTCAGAGAAAACTCATTTATTCCTCCCCCAAATCTTTCTGTCTTCAAATTTCACTGAACTTCCTTGTCTCTGATTTTCTCCACTACTCTCTGTTGTTCTACCAAATTGAGTACTAAATTATGTATTACCTTGTCATGGGTTATTTGCTCATTTTCATTTATATTTTGACATCTTAAAGTAAATTATTATATCTTCTTGAGCATTTCTACCATACAGTCAGACAGACAGACAGTAAATCAAGATGTTAATGCATGGTAGAGAACAAATTAACTGGAGACTGAGTGGATTTGAATATCAAAACCATTAATCTGTTCTAACAGATCTGCTGAGTAATGTGAAAAAAACCTGCTTTTTTACTTCTGTCAGTAAAGTAGGGAATGAAAATATTAATTTGTGGGAAATGCCACACTGCAGAACAAGAAATGACTGACAACAAACAGATCAGGAAGTCAATAGGAAATTATGTCAGAAAAGGGCATCGCAGGGATCTCAGCTAATCCAATCACCGCTGGCAGGAAAATTACCCAGAAGTCATCGTTTTTCAGCAGGAATTGGAAATATTTTATTGATAAGATTAAGAACTTTCACAACATCATCAGAGACATGAATTTCAACATATGAAATACATAATGAAGGTATTTTGCAAGGATTATGTTTGCTGCTTCAGGGACTCTGGCAAAGGTTTTGGGTGGTTATCATAATGTTTAAAAAAGGAAAGTTGTTAAGAATCTGTCAGTATGCCTGGCTTTGATGACACTCTGCCCTGATCATAGACACAAGTACACTTGCCTATAATGGAGGATGACTCATTAGGTTACCATGACATTATGAAAATATTATGTAATCCACACTTTATTGGGTATAAAGTGATTAAACAGAAAGTCTCCCAGCTACCGTTGCCTTGGGAAGTTTTAATGATGCTATGCAGTAAGTATCATGGCTATTGCCCAAATGGAGAATCTGTGCCTCCTTCAGTCTCCAGGCAGGAATGGACTGTTCCCACCAGAGGGCCTTTAGAATCCCTTTCACACTTACAAGTGGAGAAAGCACATCATTGGAGCAGAAAATGGCATTTTCCCCCCATAGGCAGGCTGGGAGAGAGGGGATAGGTGCAAAATACTCAATTCAGAACAATGCAACAATGAGTTACATACACATTTCTGGGGCTAACAAATAAAGGTTTGGTTTTCCTAAATTCCTTCATTGGGGTTTATGTAAGCAAAGTCCATGTCTTGGTATGATGGACCCTAAACCAAGAAGTGAAGAACTCAGACCAGAGGGGAAAGCTAAGGAACAGGAAGGCAAAGTCAGACTTTACCATGACATGGAATCTTCATGTATAACCACAAAGTATCTTAACTGTTATGAAGAAAAAGTACAAGGGAGAGGGAATGATCAGAGTTTTAAAAATTGATTAGATAAAGCCTATCTAATAGTGCATAGTGAATTTTATTTTAAAAAGTGCCATTTAAGTTGAGATCTGAAGGATGAGCAGGCACTATGTAGGCCCCACTTGGCAGGGGAGAAGGCAATGATGGGTGGAGAGAGGTGGACAGCCTATCGCCTGCCAAACCTTGGCGTTGCATAGACCAGGAAGCCATCCAGCACTGCTGGAGCTAAGAAAGAAAGGGAAAGGGGAAGTTTGGGGGCAGATTCTCCAGGCCTGTGAGTAATTGGGTCTTGATTCTAATGGAAAGTCTCTACGCTTTTAAGATTAAGAGGATGACATTATGTCCAGTTTTAAGATGTGTGTGTCCATAATATAAACAATAGATTACATGGTACTAAATGAGTTAGAAAGGAACCAAACCAAAGGAAACAACCCTTATTGACTCTGCTGTCAGCTGCAGGTAAAAGAAACCTGTATTGTATTTTTTGGGTCATGTAAAGATGAGGTCATTCATGGTATTAGGTAAAAGGAAGAAAAGGGGGCTATGACAGAGGCATACCCAGGAGAAGACTGGAGAGTTCTTCTTGGTGGTGGTGAGAGGATGAGAGTTTGCCAGTCCTGAGATTGGCATGGGTCCTGGCAAAGAACCTCCTGAGAGATGATGGATCTCTGCTGTCTGTGTTGGTTATTCCTGATCAGTGAGGCAATAGCCTTGGGAACATCAGGTTATCATGTGAGGTAGTGCCACTGTCTTTCTTAAAAGGCCCTGTGAAAATAAGCAAGGAGTATAGCAGTAGACCAGTGTAGTCAAAATAGATTGCTTTCCTATAATTTTTACCATATAAATTAAAGAATCTTCAAAACTTGCAAACTGAATTTCTCCTTGTTAGATAGGTAGATAGAATTATGTTTGGGGCTTTAAACCACTAACTTTGTTACAAAGCAAAAATTACTGGAACTTCTAACTCATTTATTAGAACCATCATCTTCCACAATTCAGGGCAAATAGTGACTTTTCCACTTTCTCCCTCCTCCTATCTTCTCAACTTTCTTTAAGTCTCCACTTGACTTGATGAGAAATATGTCATAAGAAGTTGCTTGCTTTTTACTGAACACGTTGGTACATTTTTTTCAACCAACTTATTATTTTATGTTTGTCATGCTGTATTATAAGTGTCATGTTTCTGCACATGTTTCTTAATAACATCATATTTGTTTAGAGACTAGTAAGTAATATTTTATAACATTATATTTGTATATAGGTAGGTGTTTTATGTATGTATGTTTACATGCTTTTCAGGAAATTGATTAGAGGTTTAGTGTTCACATGCAGTATAATTTCCCTTTTACATAATGGGAAATAAGTTCCTGTTTTGGATTTCTTACCCAGAATATCAGATTTTTCAGAAATGAATTACTGATATTAACTGGGAAATGCTTGTATTCACGTTTTCCAGTTTCTATAGTGAAAGAATCAAGAGAGAAGGGATTGCTCTGTTGGTGACCACAGAATAATGTGTGCAAGTGTATGGAAGATACTGTTTGTTTTGGATATGTTAGTTGTCTGGTTTTTTCACACATAGGTAGAGAAGCCAAGTAGGCAATTTCTTAGCAAGAAAAAACTAAAATCTTCAGAAACCACTGGGCATCCTTTACAGTGGTTGTTGAATAAATAAGTTGTGTTCCCGTTAACTGATAAAATCATGAGCAGGAACTACATACATATAGTGGGCCTGGGAGGTCTGTCTCCAGGCTCACAGATGAATGCATTTAATTTACACAGATACTACTTAATATTCACTCCTTTGAAGCCAGAAATTGAGGACAGATTTCGGCTGGTCGTAGCAGTGGTTTATAGAATCTTCCATTTTTAACTCATATAATAGAAACTCTTCCGGGATAAGAGTTATATTTCATATGGCCAGAGCAATTGACTCTGGCTCCTAAAGAGATTAAATATCACTATGCAGAGGAGAGAAATATAGCTGTACATTGCTGTGAAAATTCCATATATGTACCAGTGAGATGTGAAGAACATATGTTCAGCCATAAATATGTTCATGTAAAGCAGTCCAGTCCTCCTGTGAGTAATCACATGCCAAGACATTTGAAGAAATGCAAATAAAGTGCTCAGAAGTGTTTCTGGCACTTTGTAAGTGCTCAATAAATGTTAACTGCAGTAATAATATTATTGTTATTCTTTTCCTTTGGTTTCTGCTCCTCTTCCTCCTCCTCTGCTCTTTCTTCCTCCTCATATCCGTTGCTTCTTTAATAATGCCGTTAGAGTTCTGTTATTGATTCACAGGCATCCACATTCAAAAACAGAGTCACGATTCATTGTCTTCCTTGCCTTTTTACTTTTCCAATTAATTTCCTTCCAAGGTCAATTTCATTCCCACACCCTTTAGTTCTCTCTGCCATTTTATGCTCACTGCCACTCACATGTTTAATATTTCTATTACTTTTCATCTAGAAAGCACCAGCCCCAAACCTAGGGTGGATTACCCGATAGGTAGTCAAGCATAGACTTGGAGCATTACAAAAGAAGCATATCATAAAGTTCAGTTTTGGTGAACTTTTCCAGAGTTTTTCTATCAGAAAACCTAGAAAAATATATTGAAGCTTTGCTACACATTTCATTCTTAATAGTTAAGCATCGATTTTATTTTGATTCACAGTTAAGAGAGGTAATACCATAAAATGTTCAAAATTTAGGGCTTCTAAGATCTTTTCATCTTATCCAGTCTGACTTATCTCTTTTAGTCTAGCTGCTTCTTTCTCATGTACATTTTTTCAGGATAGTGGATTCCTTTGTAATGAAATTTCACTGCTCAAATGAACGGATTTATAAAATATATAGCAACCATAGGGAAGTATATTAGAGAGAGTTTCATATGCCATGAGGGTCTTAGAATAAGGAACAGACTTTAGTAGGGAAAGGTATAGCAAAACTGAGGCAAGGGAAGAAAGTCATCCATTGATGTCTCATTACCCCCAGAGAGATTCTTTGAAGAGAGAATGCTTCTGGATACAACATGGGTTTGTGTTCCAGGTGTGGGTAATTTTCCCTCTGCTAGACTTCCTCTTTTCTGTGCATGGGAGACAATACCTTTGGAAGAGATGAGAGTAAATGTTCAATGTGAGTATCCATGCCAGCTCTTCAGACAGCTGTCTGAAAAATGCTAGCTGCTTGGGGAAGGGAGTGAACTTGGGCTCATAGGAAGTTGAGTTGGGTGCACTGCTTGCTAGAAAAATTGGGAAGGGATTGGTCTCTGTCAGTCCATTGCAAGATAGTCTGAGCTTCAAGATTTGTTCACTGGACACATTTATTTGTCTTTCTTCATAACCTCTTAAGTAACATCAAGTTTTGATCTAAATCTACCTTTCTGTCTCCTGTGATCTGTGCTTTCCTTTTTTATTTGAATATTTTCTGTGCTATCTTTATTTGAAAAATTTGCTCATATTGGAATATCTTACCCCCTTATTATGTCAGCCCTAAACTCACACGCTTATACTTATCTCCTCCATCAACTTTGCATTTGTACTACATAACTTTCAGAAATCATATTAAAAGTTGCACCCTTTATGGAGTCTTCCATTCCATTTACTTAACATATTCTGGGATCTGACAAAGAGGAATCTGACAACATTTAAAAAGCTAAGTACATTATTTATGAACTCAATTATTTATTGAGTAACACTGTAAGTTCATTATATTCATCAACTCTAAATAATATAATAATGTTTTTGTTCAAAAATTCTATTTAATTGACTTAAGAATGCCAAGGGACACAAACTGACTCAGAAATGTCCGAATATTTTGTAGGAACTAAAGTTTTATGGACCATATGAAGAGGCCAAGCCAAGATATCAGTATCAAGCTTCTGGTAAAAGTGACTACAGACGTCTAAGCCACAATTTCCATAAAGCTTTGTCAGTCAGGCAATGAAATCTGAGCTTCCTTTTAAAAGTCTATAAAATTGTGTTATTCACAAGTTTCAGAATATAGCATATGTTAAATAGAAATGATTTCTGATGCAAACTGTGAAACCCAAGGAGGACCTAAAAAAGACTCTGAAGAAGAAAGATCATACCTGAGACAGACATTTATTAAACTTTGAGAAAGTATCAACAAGAGTTAAAGTAAAAACCCATGGGGCACTTAATTGTACTCAAGTAGGTGGCACAGAGTATTTTAAAATGGTGTGAAATTGCTTCTTGGCTAGGAATATGAGGTCAATAAGTAGTTTGCAAAACAATAATTTATGTTTTAGAAAGAACTGATAAATAATTGTCTCATGATTTGTCTTCTTGTAATCATCACCATTGGAAAACGTTCCCCAAGAGTTTATAATGTGTGAAGAACTCTCCACAACACAGAGATGGATGTGTCCTCTGCCCAGTGGCTTCTGCAACTTAAATAAAACTGGTAACAAAGAAGACAGAAAAACACTAGACGATAGATGACCCACATGGAGATGATGCAGTTTGCATACGGTTTCATATTTTGGGGTTTCTACTTTGAGACCTCTCCCATTGCTCTAGGATTTTAAAAGGATGTCACATGTGAGATCGCAGAATTTGTCTTGTTTTCTGCTTCATAAAGAGTCTTGTGTGAGGTTAATGTTAAATCAGTATGTTACAAATCAATGCATTCAAAGGTTGTAGTTGGTAAGATAAAGGAAATATTTTCCCCCTTTTCTAGATTTATTTGTATGTAAGTGGCCAAAATATCATGCTTGCTAGGAATCTGTTATGGAATATCAGCAATTTAATACAAAGACTGGTTTTGATGATGATCCTCAGAATTGCTTTTTAAAAAGATTTTTTTTGAGTCATTATCTTTAGATATTTTACTTTGAAAGTACACAATAGGTTATTTTTTTTTTCTGCCAAAAAACAAGATTTCAAGAGAAAGAAAATTGTTAAGAAGCAGGTAGCCTTTAGGAAAAACAGATCTAGCATTATTTCCTGGAAGAGCAGATTCTCTGAGGAATATATATGTATCTCTGATCGTGGAAGGTCTCAGGTATGTTAACTTAATGTGTGATATACAGAGATCATATTGTACTACATAATTGCACCTGAAGCTTTAAAATTTTAGAAGGGCAGTGATTCCTTGAAGATGCTTCTTTATTAACAAGGATAGACTACCAAAAGAAGAGGAAAATTAAAAAAGGACAACTCAGGTCCAAGGGGGTATTTGGTGACCATCAAATTCATTATTCATCCAGAAATCATATTTCTATTAGCTAACTCTATGCTTAGAGAGGAGTTGCGTGCTTTCTAAAGCAAACTAAGAAAATGATCACTTTGTACAATTAAGAATTATAAAACTCTTAATCTCTATTTCTTTGAAATTATGCTTATATAATGAAAAGCTGTTTCTGAATCCCAGTCACAGAGAAGACAGAGAGATAGGAAGTAAATAGGCTGACATTTCTGACACTCTATTAGATATTGAAGTTTCAAAGGATAGGAACAATATCTGTATGAACTAGGATAATGTTTACTTATGCTAGGCATTTGATATTGCCAGGTGAATAAACTGTGATAATTGATAGAGAGAAATGCTGGTGAAATAGTAGCACACAGATGATTCCGTGGGAAGAGGTCATCTGTTAATGTATCAATTGGTCAGCTGAGCAAAGCCACTGAAAGCATTTTTTAGGAAGTTGAGAATATTTTAAATCTTAAAATATGTTTTCCAGGATGACCAGTGTTTATGCTTCAAAAGGTAGAAACAGAAGTGTTGGTAAGAGAGGAGGTTGAAAAGATGGGCTGGACCCAGATCTCTAAGAATGATAGGTCATTCTTAAGGCATGTGTAATTATAATTACAGGGGTGATGAGATCAGTTTTGCATCTCATAAGAATCTGTTTGATACTGCTGTGGACAACACTTACCTGAAAGTTTATTTAAGGAAATAATGCTACCAGCTTCCCAAATTGGGGGAATGAAATAAACATTCAGATTCATGAAGCATAAATTACATCACATAGAATAAATCTAAGTAAGTCTATGCCAAGAAACATTATAATCTGATCGACAAAAGTAAAAAAAACTAAGAATAAATTTTGAAAACAGTACAAGAAGAGAGGCTCATCACATACAATGGAGTCCCTCTAAGACTATCAGCAGATTTCTCAGCAGCAACCTTGTGGTCCAGAAGGGAGTAAGATGATATATTCAAAGTGATGAAAGAAAAAAAATCAGCCAAATAAGAATACTATACATATCAAAACTTCCCTTGTGGCTCAGATTGTAAAGAATCTGCCTGCAATGTGGGAGGCCCAGGTTTGATCCCTGGGTGGAAAGATCCCCTGGAGAAGGAAATGGCAACCCACTCCAGTATTCTTGCCCAGAGAATTCCATGGACAAAGGAGCCTGGAGGGCTATAGTCCATAGGATGGCAAAGAGTTGGACATGACTGAGAGACTACATTTTGGGCTTCTCTGGTGGCTCAGATGATAAAGAATCCGCCTGCAATGCAAGAGATCTGGGTTCCATCCCTGGGTTGGGAAGATCCCCTGGAGGAGGGCTTGGCAACCCACTCTAGTATTCTTGCCTGAAGAATCTCCATCGACAGAGGAGCCTGGCAGACTACAGTCCATGGGGTTGCAAAGATTTGGACATGGCTGATCAACTAAGCACATACGTATCAAAAAGCTTCTTCAAAAATGGAGAGATAAAGACTTTCCCAGACAAATAAAAGCTGAAGGAGGTCATCATTACTACTTTACAAGAAATTCTAGGAGTTTTCCAGATTAAAACAAAAGGATGCTAAACAGCAACACAAAAGTACATGAAAGTATGGAACCATGGTAATGGTAAATATAAAAAAACTATAATTTTATAATGGTGGTGTGTAAATCATTATTAATTTTAGGATAAAATTAGAAAACAAA
>SJYQ01000145.1:274308-294683 GCA_006410935.1 Redunca redunca | reverse complement strand
ACTTAAAATAGACTGCTATAAGATGTTTTATATACATGATACCTCATGGAACATAAAAATGTACTACATGCTACAAAAAATACATGCAAATATGCCAAAAAAGAGGAGAAAGAAATCAAAGAATGTGGTTACAATAAATCAAGTAACACAAAAGAAGATAGCAAGAGAAGAAAAGAGAATAAAAAACCGCAAAACAGAAAAAAGCCAAAAGAGCAATAGTAAGTTTTTTCTTGTGGATAATTCCTTTTAAACTAATTGGATTAAGTGGATTAAACTGATTGATAATTGAGCAAGACCCAACCACAAACTGCCTACAATGGACTTATTTTAGAATTAAGGACACATATAGTCTGAAAGTAAAATGATGGGAAAAGATACTCAACACAAATGGTAACCAAAAGACAGCAGAGGTGGTTATACTTTTAACAGACAAAATAAACTTTAAGTCAAAAACTGTCACAGGGGCAAAGGACACTATATGACAATAAAAGAATGAATTCAGCAGATATAAACGGCAATTATAATATATATGCACCCAGTACCAGAGCCCCAAAATATATACAGCAAAAATTAATAAGCTCCAGGGAGAAATTCACAGCAATATAATAATAGAAGACTTCAGTACTCTATTTTCAATTACAGATAGAATATCCAGACAAGTCAAGTGATCTTTGACAAGTACACCAAGAATTCACAATGGGAAAGGATGTTCTTTTCAACAAATGGTGATGAGGAAACTAAATTGTACTCTTGTGTGCTCAGTCACACAATCATGTCTGACTATTGCAACCCCATGTACTGTAGCCCACTGGGCTCCCCTGTCCATGGGATTTTTCAGGCAAGAATACTGAAGTGAGTTGCCATATCCCCCTAGAGAGGATTTTCTTAACCCAGGGACTGAACCCGTGTTTCCTGTGTCTCCTGCACTGAAGGCAGATTCTTTACCCTCTAAGCCAGTGGGGAAGCTGGAAAAATAAATACATGCAAAAGAAAAAAAATGTAATCAGAATCTTATACCATATAAAAATTAGCTCAAAAATGAACAACTAAGTATAACACCTGAACCTAAAACTCCTACAATAAATCATAAGGCAAAACTTCTTTTACTTAGATACTGGCAGTGATTTTTGGATATTATACCAAAAGAACAGGCAACAAAATAAAAAAAGACAAGTGGGACCACATTGAACTAAAATGCTTCTGCATAGCAAAGGAAACAATCAACTGAACCAAAAGTCAGCCTACAGAATGGAAGAAAGTATTGGCAAATCATATATCTGATAAGGAGTTAATTTCAAAATTATATAAGGAACCCCTATAACTCAATAGAGAAAGAGAAATAACTCTATTAAAAATGGACAGTGGACTTGAACAGACATTCTTTCAAAAAAGACATACAAATGGCCAACAGGTGTATGAAAAAGCCATCAGTAATTAGCAGAGAAATGTAAAACAGTAGTGAGATACCATCTCATAGCTGTTCAGTTCAGTTCAGTTGCTTAGTTGTGTCCGACTCTTTGCGACCCCATGAACCACAGCACCCCAGGCCTCCCTGTCCATCACCAACTCCTGGAGTTCACCCAAACTCATGTGCATTGAGTCGGTGATGCCACCCAACCATCTCATCCTCTGTCGTCCCCTTCTCCTCCTGCCCTCCATCTTTCCCAGCATCAGGGTCTTTTCAAATGAGTCAGCTCTCCACATCAGGTGGCCAAAGTATTGGAGTTTCAGCTTCAACATCAGTCCTTCCAATGAACACCCAGGACTGATCTCCTTTAGGATGGACTGGTTGGATATCCTTGCAATCCAAGGGACTCTCAAGAGCCTTCTCCAACACCACAGTTCAAAAGCATCAATTCTTTGGTGCTCAGCCTTTTTTATAGTTCAACTCTCACATCCATATATGACTACTGGAAAAACCATCACCTTGACTAGATGGACCTTTGTTGGTAAAGTAATATATCTGCTTTTTAATATGCTGTCTAGGTAACTTTCCTTTCAAGGAGTAAGCATCTTTTAATTTCATGGGTGCAATCACCATCTACAGTGATTTTGGAGCCCAGAAAAATAAAGCCTGACACTGTTTCCACTGTTTCCCCATCTATTTCCCATGAAGTGATGGGACCAGATGCCATGATCTTTGTTACCAGAATGCTGAGCTTTAAGCCAACTTTTTCACTCTCTTCTTTCACTTTCATCAAGAGGCTCTTTAGTTCTTCTTCACTTTCTGTCATAAGGGTGGTGTCATCTGCATATCTGAGGTTATTGATATTTCTCCCGGCAGTCTTGAAAACAGCTTGTGCTTCTTCCAGCCCAGCGTTTCTCATGATGTAGTCTGCATAGAAGTTAAATAAGCAGGGTGACAATATACAGCCTTGATGTACTCCTTTTCCTACTTGGAACAGTCTGTTGTTCCATGTCCAGTTCTAACTGTTGTTTCCTGACCTGCATACAGGTTTCTCAAGAGGCAGGTCAGGAGGTCTGGTATTCCCATCTCTTTCAGAATTTTCCACAGTTTGTTGTGATCCACACAGTCAAAGGCTTTGGCATAGTCAGCAAAGCAGAAATAGATGTTTTTCTGGAACTCTCTTGCTTTTTCGATGATCCAGCGGATGTAGGCAATTTGATCTCTGGTTCCTCTACCTTTTCTAAAACCAGCTTGAACATCTGGAAGTTCATGGTTCACATATTGCTGAAGCCTGGCTTGGAGAATTTTAAGCATTACTTTACTAGTGTGTGAGATGAGTGCAATTGTGCAGGAGTTTGAGCATTCTTTGGCATTGCCTTTCTTTGGGATTGGAATGAAAACTGACCTTTTCTAATCCTGTGGTCGCCGCTGAGTTTTCCAAATTTGCTGGCATATTGAGTGCAGCACTTTCACAGCATCATCTTTCAGGATTTGAAATAGCTCTACTGGAATTCCATCACCTCCACTAGCTTTGTTTGTAGTGATGCTTCCTAAGGCCCAGTTGACTTCACATTCCAGGATGTCTGTCATAGTTGTTGGGATGGCTATTTCCTGCCCAAAACAAAAGATGAGTATGAGTTAGCATGTGGAGAAATATGAACCTTGTATACTGTTGGTGGGATATCAAATACTGTAGCATCTATGGAAAATAAGGTTTCCTCAAAAAATGAAAAATAGAACTATCATAAAATTCAGCAATCCTACTTCTGGATATATCAATATATCCAAGAAATTGAAATCAGGATCTTAAAGAGATATCTGTACTCCCATGTTGAAGCAGCATTATTCACAGTAGCTAAGATATGCATGACCCAAATGACTATTGACAGATGAATGGAGAAAGAAAATGTGATGTACACATACAAAGGGATATTATTCAGCCTTAGAAAAGAAGGGAATCTGATTTGCAACGACATGCTAATTCACAGAAGGACAAATGTAAAATTTCACTTATATGGGCCATCTTAAAGAAGTCAAACTCTGAGGAAAAGAGAAAACAATAGTGGTTGCTAGGGACTGAGGGTAGAGGGAAGTGAGGATTCTTTCATTGGGTATAAAGTTTGAGTTATTTTAGATGAATAAGTTCTAGAGATCTGCTGTACAACATAGTGCCTATAGATAATGGTATATTGTTGTGAGCATATACATTTGTTCAGAAGGTATAATTTCTGTTAAATGCTCTTCCAACAATAACAAAAAACCCAACCAAACAATAACAAAGGGGCATAAGGAAAGTTTGAGACAAATTGGATATGTCTATTGAGTTGGACATGTCTATCACTTTTATTGAGGCTGATGGCATCATGAATGTTTGCATATGTTCAAACACTTCAAATTATGTACTTTATATAATTATGTGTCTTTCATGGTATATTAATTATACCTTAATAAAGCTACTTTAAAAAGAGCAGGGGCTCATATTTCACTAAGCATCCATAGTTTGTGGACACCTGCTATAAACCCTGACATAAGACTTTTTATGTTTGTTCATTGTTAAATGTCCACATCTAGAACAGAGTTTGGTACACAGAGGCACTGTTGAAGATCTAGGAAATGAAAACACATTACAACCTAAAAGAGAAGTTCAGTAAATGTTGATTTATAGGAATAACTGCATTCATTCATAGATGTGAGAATTGTTTTGTATGGGGGATATTTCAAGAAGGCTTTATTTTTAATAGTTTATAATTTTTAAAATCACTGTTTATAACTACAATTCAAAAGTAATAAAGATTGAGAGTTATTATAATTCTTAATTGTATAATGTAATCATCATGGAAAAGTTGTTAGCTTGATAGATGCTTTAAAAAGTTGAGTATGTTACCACTTCCCAGCAGGGAGTTGCAAATGGTATCATGTTAGAGCCAAGCATAGACGGCCTCTCTCCTGGTGTTAAGCAAGTTTTCCTATCAAAGTTTGACAGTTTGTGGATGCCCTGTAAGCCATCTCCTTTGACCAATCTTTTTTCATGGTGATGAGAAAGTTCAACTCCAAAACAGCTTCCTATCATCTAATATTTTTCAGCTCACCCCGTCAAAAATCTCAACTATATAAAGACATCTAAACATCTATTTATATGAAAGTGTAGTAAGTTATGGTAATAAATTACATCATTTCACTAACTGATCATATTAGGAAACACACAGACAGACAGACAGACACACACACACACACACACACACACACACACACAAACACCCCAAAATACAATACTTTGATCCCATTTGTCCCCTACCTAAATGGGGAGTAAAAGCTTTCTCTCACAAGAAACCACATCTGATTAAAAACAAGAAGCAGAAATTTTCACTTGCCTGAAAAATTTTAAGTGTATTTTAATACTAGTATAAATGAACTACAACAAATAAACTACAAAGTTTATATTTATAACCACCTGAGACTGCCTTCTTAGCTGCAGGTCATATGAACTGGGAAAAAAAGAGTCTTAGATTATGTTATTGTTTATTGTGAAATAGTTTAATGGTAACAATATATACACTGTTACAGTAATGGTAATATTAAAACCCTACCAAATCAAGGTTATAGTGTGGAATCCTGGCTTCACCAGTTGGTTTAGAAACAGACTAATTGAATTACTCCATTCAGATAATAATACTAATGAAATAGATATTTACACAGTGCTTGTCCCATAGAGTCTGCCACGGTCATTTTTCAGGGTAAAGAAAGATCTAATCAAGTATGTATATTTTTCAAAGTATATATGTTAATTTGAAAGCTGAGTAAGTTGTAGAAGTGTTTCAGGATCAATGACTAAAAAGAGAGTACAAAAAGCTTAGTCCTTGGCAAAGTAGAGTTGGGAATCATTAATCATTTTAAAGTAAATGTTTCTCTACCTGAATTTCTGCCAAAAGCCTTGACAGAATGCAGACTTCTAGAAGATCCAAACCTGCTGATGACAACAATGTTTGTTATACAGTATGCAATATTACAAAAGATCCTTTCAATACTTGAGCTTTTAAAAAGATGCCTGTATCCAGGATTTCTGATAAAGCTTACAATTGTTTTGAGTGATATTCAGTTTTAATATACGAGGCTTCATGCCATTACATGCACCAGTTCCATCCTTCATGCTGCATTGGAAGGCTCAGTTAAACCAACTGGGGCCAGTTCTAGAAGCCTTCTTGCCAATGATGACATGGCTTCCTGTCTAGAATCTCTAGTGTATTCTCATGTAGTCTAACTTACAAAGAAGCCAAGTCATAGGAGACTCAGATAATTTTTGAACCACACCTTGCTTTTTTAATCAGCAGAGGTTGATAGAAATAAATGCTGTGAACTATTTCATGCTCATATTGCCTCATTCATAATGTGGCTGTCACATAAAATTATCCGCCCACACTTTACCAGGAAGAATCTTTGCCTGCTCCTTCATCCATCAGGAGAAAGCACTCCAAATATAAATTTCTTGGCTGCTTTACAGGTCACTACCTATTTTGATTGAGAAAGTGGATGACAAAGCCTTTCAATTAAGAAGGTTTCCATTAAAGACCATTTTAACTTGAAATGTTACAGTTAAGTTTTTTGATATGCAGTCTTCTAGATATCAAAAATTTAGATATTAGAATTTTTTTTTCAAAACAGAGAAACAAAATGAAGTATGTACATTACATAATTACAGAACTTCCAAAGTACTGATATTTCTGCTGGAGAATCAATTTTTGATACTCCTGCCCAGAACACAAAACAAAACAAATATAGAAATGCCAAACATTTATTTTTATTTATATATCTGTACATTACTTTTGTAGATAGAAAAAAAAAAACAAACATGGCTTGATAACATTCTAAAAAAAATACAGCTCTCTGTTGCTGATTAGTTTCTAATTTGTGTCTGACTCTTGAGACCCCATGGACTACAGCCCTCCAGGCTCCTCTATTCATGGGATTTTTCAGGCAAGAATACTGGAGTGGGTTGCCATGCCCTCCTCCAATGGATCTTCCTGACCCAGGGATTGAGTACGTATCTCCTTCATTGGCAGGCAGATTCTTTACCCCTAAGCCACTAAGCCTCCAGGGAAACCCCAGAGTTCTCTAGATCCAGACATCTACCTCTGATACCTCCTGGATATACTCTTTAACTTGGCATAGAGCACAAAAAAGATCTGTAAGAAAAATGATTGCACTAAAATCATAGTAAGCAAGTTATACATAATTTACTATGCATTCGAGTAGAATTATATAACAAAATCAAACTTTTGAATGATATAGAGCAAAATTTTTATGTTTCATCATTATGAAATTATTAAAATCTTTAGTTATGAAACAATGAATTCCTGGCACTACTAGTTTCAATGCCTCCAATTTATCTTCCTTAATTATTAGCAGTGTTTTGATATTCTCTCTTCATTCTTGTACCACTACAGTTTAGGTGGAATTGTCATTTCACTGGATAAGACCTTTTATTATTATTTTAGAGCACTCTTGGTTTTTTATCTACAGTTGTGAAAATTTCTCTTCAAGTAAAGAGTTGGCTTTTGAAAATTCAGTTTTCAGTGGTACTTTGGTTCCCTGAAAAGCACACTGCAAAATTCTTGCCAGTATATACTTATTACAGAATAATAGTATCCCTATTTCTGAGACCCTGGGGTAGGTTCATGAATTTAATTTCTGGCCAGGTTTGTTTTCACAAAGTGTCCTGTTCCACTTTGAATCAGACTTAAACTCAAACTCAATTTAAGCAATTTGTTTAGAAAATGTTGTATGTCTTGTTCTCTTTCCAGGGTTATAGCAGGTTGGGATATTCAAGCCAGTTCTCCCATTGAAACCAACAACAGATGCTGGATAAAATATTTCATGACTACCTTTCAAAAAACATAAAAACTCTGACGAGGTAGTAAGGAATTAGCAAACCAAAGTCGAAGGAAAACCTGGAGCCAAAGAGGGAAAGGAGTACAAAAATTGTTTTTGCCTAAGATGCAATTATTAATCAAGGCTAATGTCACTTAGTTTTGATGGCTTAACCATGAGGGGAACAGAAGTTAAAGCCCCAAATCTTTCAACCACACAAATCTGATAAGATATTATTCCTACATTAAGCTATGGCTTCAGAGAACTACAGTATTAGAGTAATGGTAAGTCATAAATGAGTCTGCTTTCCACCCCCTGAATATGAGGTAAAGTTGCGATAGTGATGTGTGGAACAGATTACGGGGGGGGGACCCTAAAAATGATAATTATAGCTAAGTTGAATAAAAGATTTGTAGCTCAGATTAATATCACTTGGTAGTTATAAAATAACCTATAGAATGTAGATACATTTCATAGTGATTTCATAGTGATCAAAGAGGGGTAGTGTCCTTTGTTGCCTGCAAAAAAAAAAAAAAAAAAAAANAAAAATCTCTAGAGAAGGATTCTTTTTAAAATTTTTTTAAAATATTCACGTGTAATATTTCAAGACCATGAGCAGCACACAGTTGAAAATACCAAGTATATAAGGATTCATAGTATTACATGTAAGGATCAGTTAAAAAAATAATAAGGGTAATAAAAACCTAGCCACAAAGATTATAGATACTGTGTTTAAACAGTAAGGAGACTGAAAATATCTACATGTGTAAAAATGGCCAAAAGATTTTTTTAAAGACAGAGAACTTCTATCCAACAAGCAGATAAAAAGATGCTCAATATTGTAACTATCAGAGAAATGCAAATCAAAACTACAATAAGATATCCTCTCACACCAGTCAGAGTGACCATCATTAAAAAGTCTACAAATAATAAACACTGGACAGTGTGTAGAGAAAGGGAACACTCTTACACTGTTGGTAGCAATGTAAATTGGTGAGGCCACTATGGAGAACAGTGAGGAGATTTCTTAGAAAACTAAAAATAGAGTAACCACATGATCCTGCCTTTTCATACTGTTCATGGGGTTCTCAAGACAAGGATACTGAAGTGGTTCGCCATTCCTTTCTCCAGTGGACCACATTTTGCCAGAACTCTCCACCATGACCCGTTTGTCTTGGGTGGCCCTACACGGCATGGCTCATAGTTTCATTGAGTTAGACAAGGCTGTGGTCCATGTAATTAGATTGGTTAGTTTTCTGTGATTGAGGTTTTGGTCTGTCTGCCCTCTGATGCCCTATCTCAGTGCCTACCATCTTACTGGGGTTTCTCTGTCCTTGGACATGGCGTATTTATTTCCTCACAGACCCCGCTCCTGACCCTGGACGTGGGGTTATCTCCTCTCGGATGCTCGCTGCTCCAGCACCACGCAGGAGATGGCAAGAGTGAACGTTGACATTTTAGGAATCAGTGAACTAAAATGGAGTGGAATAGGTGAATTTAACTCAGATGACCATCATATCTACTACTGTGCTCAGGAATTCCTTAGAAGAAATGGAGTAGCCATCATAGTCAACAAGAGTCTGAAATGCAGTACTTCGATGCAATCTCAAAAAAGACAAAATAATCTCTGTTCGTTTCCAAGGCAAACCATTCAATATCATGGTAATTCATGTCTGTTCCCCGACAAGAAACGCTGAAGAAGCTGAAGCTGAATGGTTCTATGAAGACCTACAAGACCTTTCAGAAAGAACACACAAAAAAGATGTCCTTTTCATTATAGGGGACTGGAATGCAAAAGTAGGAAGTCAAGAAACACCTGGAGTAACAGGCAATTTGGCCTTGGAGGACAGAATGAAGCAGGGCAAAGGCTCATAGAGTTTTGCCAAGAGAACTCACTGGTCATAGTAAACACCTTCTTCTAGCAACACAGGAGAAGACTCTACACATGGACATCACCAGATGGTCAACATCAAAATCAGATTGATTATATTCTTTGCAGCCAAAGATGGAGAAGTTCTATATAGTCAACAAAAACAAGACCAGGAGCTAACTGTGGCTCAGATCATGAACTCCTTATTGCCAAATTCAGACTTAAATTGAAGAAATTAGGGAAAACCACTAAACCATTCAGGTATGACCTAAAACAAATCCCTTACATTATACAGTGGAAGAGGAAAATAGATTTAAGGGACTACCTCTGATAGAGTGCCTGATAAACTATGGATGAAAGTTCATGACATTGTAAAGGAAATAGGGATTAAAATCATCCCCAAGGAAAAGAAATGCAAAAAAGCAAAATGGCTATCTGAGGAGGCCTTACAAATAGCTGTGAAAAGAAGAGAAGTGAAAAACAAAGGAAAAAAGGAGAGATATAAGCATCTGAATGCAGAGTTCCAAAGAATAGCAAGGAGAGATAAGAAAGCCTTCCTCAGTGATCAGTGCAAAGAAATAGGGGAAAAGAATAGAATAGGAAAGACTAGAGATCTCTTCAAGAAAAGTAGAGATACCAAGGGAACATTGCATGCAAAGATGGGCTCAATAAAGGGCAGAAATGGTATGGATTAAACAGAGGCAGAAGATATTAAGAAGAGGTGGCAAGAATATATACAAAAAAGAACTATACAAAAAAGATGTTCACAACCCACATGATCATGAATATATGATCACTCACCTAGAGCCAGATATCCTGGAATGTGAACTCAAGTGGACCTTAGGAAGCATCACTACAAATAAAGCTAGTGGAGGTGATGGAATTCCAGCTGAGCTGTTTTAAATCCTGAAAGATGATGCTGTGAAAGTGCTGCACTCAATATGCCAGCAAATTTGGAAAACTCAGCAGTGGCTACAGGACTGGAAAAGGTCAGATTTCATTTCAATCCCAAAGAAAGGCAATGCCAAAGATTGCTCAAGCTACCACACAATTGCAGTCATCTCACATGCTAGCAAAGTAATGATCAAAATTCTCCAAGCCAGTATTTAACAATACATGAACAGTAGACTTCCAGATGTTCAAGCTGGATTTATCAAAGGCAGAGGGACCAGAGATCAAATCACCAACATCTGTTAGATCATCAAAAAGCAAAATAGTTCCAGAAAAACATCAACTTCTGCTTTATTGACTATACCAAAGTCTTTGACTGTGTGGATCACAACAAACTGGAAAATTCTGGAAGACATGGGAATACCAGACCAACTGACCTGCCTCCTGAGAAACCTATATGCAGGTCAGGAAGCAACAGTTCAAATTGGACATGGAACAACAGACTGGTTCTAAATTGAGAAAGGAGTATGTCAAGGCTGCATATTGTCACCCTGCTTATTTAATTTCTATGCAGAGTACATTATGAGAAACGCTGTGCTGGAGCAAGCACAAGCTGGATTCAAGACTGCCGGGGGAAATATCAATAATCTTAGATATGCAGATGACACCACACTTATGGCAGAAAGTGAAGAAGAACTAAAGAGCCTCTTGATGAAAGCAAAAGAGGAGAGTGAAAAAATTGGCTTAAAGCTCAACATTCAGAAAACGAAGATCATGGCATCCAGTCCCATCACTTCATTGCAAATAGGTGGGGAAACAGTGGCCGACTTTATTTTGGGGACTCCAAAATCACTGCAGATGGTGACCGCAGCCATGAAATTAAAAGACACTGACTCTTTGGAAATAAAGTTATGACCAACCTAGACAGCATATTAAAAAGCAGAGACATTACTTTGCCAACAAAGGTCTGTGTAGTCAAAGCTATGGTTTTTCCAGTAGTCATGTATGGAAGTGAGAGTTGGATTATAAAGAAAGCTGAGTGCTGAAGAATTGATGCTTTTGAACTGTGGTGTTGGAGAAGGCTCTTGAGAGTCCCTTGGACTGCAAGGAGATCCAACTAGTCCATCCTAAAGATCAGTCCTGAGTGTTCATTGGAAGGACTGCTGCTGTAGCTGAAACTCCAATACTTTAACAATTTGATGAGAAGAACTGACTCATTTGAAAAGACCATGATTCTGGGAAAGATTGAATGTGGGAGGAGAAGTGGACAGCAGAGGATGAGATGAATGGATGGCATCACCAACTCATGGACATGAGTTTGGGTAAACTCTGGGAACTGGTGATGGACAGGGAGGCCTGGCATGCTGCAGTCCATGGGGCTGCAAGGAGTTGGACATGACTAAGTGATTGAACTGAACTGATAAGATCTTGCAGTCATACTCCTGGGCATATATTCAGAGGAAATTCTAATTGAAAAGGATACATGCACCCCAATGTTCATAGTAGCACTATTTATAATAAACAAGACATGGAAGTAACCTAAATGCCCATTGAAAGGTGAATGGATAAAGAATATGTGGCATAAATATACAGTGGGATATTAGTCATAAAAAAGAATGAAAAAATTCTATTGCAGCAACATGGATGGAGTTAGAAGTAAGTGGGACAGAGAAAGACAAACATGGGCTGTGCTGTGCTTAGTCGCTCAGTCGTGTCTGACTCTTTGTGACCCCTATGGACTGCAGCCCACTAGGCTCCTCTGTCCATGGGGATTCTCCAGGCAAGAATACTGGAGTGGGTTGCCTTGCCCTACCTCCAGGGGATCTTCCCAACCCGGGGATGGAACCCTGTCTCCTGCATGGCAGGTGGGTTCTTTACCAACCAAGCCACCAAGAAAGATCAAGAACACTGGAGTGGGGAACGTACCCCTTCTCCAGGGGGTCTTCTCGACTCAGGAATTAAAATAACGTCCCCTGCATTGCAGGCAGATTCTTTATCAGCTGAGCTACCAGGAAAGCCCAAGACAAACATATGATATAATTTATATGTGGAATCTAAAAAAAAAAATGATACAAAAATACAAATTAACATATTTACAAAGCAGAAATAGATTCACAGACATACATAGAAAACAAACTTATGGCTACCAAAGTGGGTAGCAGGAGTGGGGGGAGAGATAAATTAGGAGTTTGGAATTAACATATATACAGTCCTATACATAAAATAGATGAACAAGGACCTGCTATATAGCACAGGGAACTATACTCAATATCTTATGATAATCTCTAATGGAAAAGAATTTGAAAAATATATGTTTAACAAATATTTCANGAGAATAGGAACTGAAAGATTAATTAGAAATAATTATCTTTAAGTTAGCAGAGAGAAATTTAAAAATGGAAAATATGTAGAATAGGTTAGAAGACAAGAAAGATTAAGTGTTAAGTTCTAAATTATGATTTATTGGTTTTCCAGAGAAGGTGGAAAGAATGGGGGAGAGGAAACACATTAAAACATAGTGAATAAAAATTTATTGAACTATCTGAACTGAGAAAGAAATAGATTTGGGATTTTCAATAGATCTCAAAGAGGACTAGAAATAATAATTATTCCAATTTGTCACATTAAAGTGAAGTTTCAGCATGCCAGAGACAAAGTGAACAATCTTAAAAGTCAACCAAAAATAATGTCGACCAGAGCCAAAAATACAGGTTGCCTTCAAGAGTGGTGTGTGGATTAATATTTAATCTATAAAAGACATCAAGGAGTCAGAGACAAATTACAAAAGAAATGAAATAATCAATAATCCATTGAAAACACCCTTCAATAATGTTGGCAAAGAGAAATATTTTAAGGCAAATGAAAACTGAGAAAATGCAAAACTGAACATAGTTCAGTTCAGTTCTGTCACTCAGTTGTGTCTGACTCTTTGTGACCCCATGAACTGCAGCATGCCAGGCCTCCCTGTCCATCAGCATGAGACATAGTAGGTGTTTACTAGATATTTTTTTGTAAGTCAGATTCTTTGAAGCCTAATTCAATAACTCTTCCTTTACTAATACTGTTAGAGTCAGGATCAGTTGCAAAGCTTGTTCAGTTTGCATCTGAGATACATAAACCAGCCATCAGTTCAGTTCAGTTGCTCAGTCATTACTGACTCTTTGTGACCCCATGGACTGCAGTATGCCAGGCCTCCCTGTCCATCACTAATTCCCAGAGCTTACTCAAACTCATGTCCATCAAGTCAGTGATGCCATCCAACCATCTCATCCTCTGTTGTCCCTTTCTATTCTTGCCTTTCTATTCAGTCTTTCCCAGTATCAAGGTCTTTTCCAGTGAGTCAGTTCTTCTCATCAGGTGCCCAAAGTATTGGAGTGTCAGCTTCAGCATTATTCCTTCCAACGAATATTCAGGACTGATTTCCTTAGGATGGACTGGTTGGATCTCTTTGCAGTCCAAGGGACTCTCAAAAATCTCCAACACCACAGTTCAAAAGCATCAGTTCTTCAGCATTCAGTTTACTTTATAGTCGAACTCTCACTTCCATAAATGACTACCGGAAAAACCATAGCTTTGACTAGATGGACCTTTGCTGGCAAAGTAATGTCTCTGCTTTTTAATATGCTGTCTAGGTTGGTCATAGCTTTCCTTCCAAGGAGTAAGCGTCTTTTAATTTCCTGGCTGCAGTCGCCATCTGCAGTGATTTTGTAGCCCGAGAAAATAAAGTCTGTCACTGTTTCCATTGTTTCCACATCTATTTGCCATGAAGTGATGGGACCGGATGCCATTATCTTCGTTTTGCAAATGCTGAGTTTTAAACCAACTTTTTTACTCTCCTTTCTCACTTCCATCAAGAGGCTCTTCTTCACTTTCTGCCATAAGGGCGTGTCATCTGCATATATGAAGTTATTGATATTTCTCCTGGCAAACTTGATTCCAGCTTGTGCTTCATCCAGTCCAACATTTCTCATGATGTACTCTGCATATAAGTTAAATAAGCAGGCTGGCAATATACAGCTTTGATGTACTCCTTTCCCAATCTGGAATCAGTCTGTTGTTCCATGTCCAGTTTTAACTGTTGCTTCTAGACCTGCATATAGATTTCTCAGGAGGCAGGTCAGGTGATCTGATATTCCCATCTCTTTAAGAATTTTCCACAGTTTGTTGTGATCTGCACAGTCAAAGGCTTTCCTGACCTGACTGAACCCTCCTCTCCTGCATTGCAGGCAGAGTCTTTATGGTCTGAATGAGGGTGGCAGATAGGGGCCCAAACTTCCCTGCCTCCAGGCAAGGGATAGTGTAATCTCAGCTGAGGAATGATAACTCCTTCTTCATAGCCTTCATTCCATCCATCCCCCTCGCCTGTCCTTTTTGGCTTGGCCAATGGAAAAAGTCTACAAGATGGCAGAATAGAAGGACATGAGCTTATCTTCTCCTGCAAGAACTCCAAAATTACACACTCAGAGCTGCACAAGCATTGACAGGAGAATGTTTGATCCCACCAAAAAAAGATACCCCATGTCCAAGGGCAAAGGAGAAGCCCCAGAAAGATGGTGGGCGGGGGAGTTGAAATCACATTTAGAATCAAACCCCATACCCACCAGAGACTCTTGGGAGGGCTCAAATAAACCTTGTGCCCAGAAGGACCCAGAGACCCCACAGAGACTGAGCCAGAACGGTGTTTGAGTTTCTCCTGTGGAGGTACGAGTCATCAGTGGCCTGCCTCAGGGGAGGGGGCTCTGGGTGCATCAGTCCTGGGTGTGGCATAAGCCCTCTTGGAGTAGGTTGCCATTAACCCCATCATAGAGCCACCAGAACTTACACAAGACTGGGAAAACAGACTCTTGAAGGGCACAAACAAAACCTTATGTGCACCAGGACCCAGGAGAAAGGTGTAGTGACTCCAAAAGAGACTGACCCAGACTTGCCTGTGAGTGTCCAGAAATCTCTGGTGGAAGCATGGATAGGTGGAGGCCTACTGCAGAGTCTGGGGCATTGAGTCATCTGTGCATGCATGAACCTTTTGAAGGTGATCTTCATTACCTTCACCATAGTTTGGCCTCAGGTCAAACAGCAAGGTGGGAACACAGCCACACCCATCAACAGAAAATTGCATTGAAGATTTACTGAGCATGTCCCCGCCCATCAGAACAAGACCCAGTTTCCCCCTCAGTCTGTCTCTCCCATCAGGAAGCTTCTATAAGCCTTTTATCCTTATCCATCAGAGGGCAGACAGAGTGAAAACCACAGTCACAGAAAACTAACCAAACTGATCACATGAATCACAGCCTTGTCTAACTCAATGAAACTATGAGTCACGCTGTGTAGGGCCACCAAAGATGGACGGGTCATGGTGGACAGTACAAAACGTGGTCCACTGGAGAAGGGAATGGCAAACCACTTCAGTATTCTTGCCTTGAGAACCCCATGAACAGTATGAAAAGGCAAAAAGATGTGACACTGAAAGATGAACTCCCCAGGTCAGTAGGTGCCCTATATGCTACTGCAGATCAGTGGAGAAACAACACCAAAAAGAATAAAGAGACCAGCCATTTCATGGTCCAAATACCAGTGACTTTGAAGAGTGGCAAGTTATATAGTTATCCCATATTTGAAGTGACTGTGGTCCAGAAAATGAGCATATGACTATTCTCACCCCAGATATTAGTGACTTGGGACAATATTATACCAGTCTCAAGAATATAGGAAGCTTCACTTGCTTCCAATGTTAGACAAGCAATGCTCAGCATTGTTGATTACCACTTAGTATTACCAAACACCAATGCCCCACAGTTCATACCAACTCATTATAATCAGATATTTGGAAAGTCATTCACACAAAAATACTAAAAGAATAAATAAAATTGAATTTTTGAATTTATAATAATTGTCTATATGTTATAATCAGGAGCAAATATTTGGTGTGCATTGTTATTTATGTAGACATGTTTTTAAATATTATTATGATTTGTCTATATGTTCAATTAAGACACCAGTTGTTTGTATGCATTTGTATCTGTGTGTGTTGTGTGTGTGTATGTGTATATGTCTATAATATAACATATTCCAGAAAACAAGGGAGGAAGACATTTCGAAGTGGGTGATTTCTTTGTGCTTCCCGAATTAAGTGTTTCACAATATATGTGCACAGTTCTACTCAATACTCTATAATGGCCTGTATGGGAAAAGAATCTAAAAAAGAGTGGATATATGTATAACAGATTCACTCTGCTGTACAGCAGAAAGTAACGCAACATTGTAAACCAATTCTACTCAAATAAAGTTTTTTTTTTTTAAAGAAAGCATTTACTTTTATATCATGCATCATACAAAGCAGCTTTGTATTTGACTCATTTCATCTTTACCAAAAGGCTTTATGACTGTCAAGGAGCTTATTGAAAGTTCCGTTTTTCAAAAAACAAGCAAGTAGATATTCAGAAAAATTACGTGACTTACCCAATGTCATTTTACCTCAAAATGAGGTTCTCAGAATGATATGCAGACTGTTTCCAAAGGCATTAAGGGAAGAACGTTTGGTGTCAGGAGACTGCACTCAATGTGTGGGTCTTTCAACATGTCAAGCCTTGTAGTCACTGGTGATATAGAGAAAAACAAAGGCAGATACTTTCATTAAGATGCTGTTGGACAGAGGAAGAGTTGGTTGGATGGCATCACCGATTCGATGGACGTGAGTTTGAACAAGTCTGGGAGATAGTGAAGAACAGGGAAGCCTGGTGTGATGCAGTGCATGAGGTCACAAAGAGTTGGACATGACTTAGCAACTAACCAACTTCTCATAGGGCTCTCAAGACCAGGCAGCAGTGGAGAGATCACAGTGAGGCTCTGAGAGCCATTAAAAAAGGAAATGAGAATAGATGCCCACATACCTACAGAATGGGTGAAATGCAAACACTGACAACACCAAATGCTGATGAGGATACAGAGCGGCAGAAACCCCATTGTTGGTGGCACAGTCTCTTTGAAAGAATGCTTGGGAGTTTCCTGCAAAGCTAAATATAGTTTTGTCACACAATTCAGCAACATGCTCCTGGTTATTTACCCAGATGAGTTGAAAACACAAAAAAACTTGCACACAAAGGCTTATAGCAGTTCTATTCATAAGTACTCAAATCTGGAAGGAACCCAATGGCCTCCAATAGATGAATGGATAAGCAAACTGTGGTACATCCATACCATGGAATATTTACTCACTGATAAAAAGAAATGAACTATCAAATCACAAAAGACATAGAAGAACCTCAGATGCAAATTTCTAAGGGAAAGAAGCCAGCCTGCAAAAGCTACATACTTTTTGATTCCAATTATATGACATCGTGGAAAAGGAGAAACTATAGAGACAGTAAGAATATCAGTGGTCAAAAATGGTGAAAGGAATGAATAAGTGGATTTTACAGGGATCTTAGGGCAGTGACGCTATTCTGTATGCTGCTGTAATGTGGATATGAATTTGACTAGATCCATAGAACTGTAAAACAGAGTGAACCCTAATGTAAACTGTGGACTTTAGTTAATAACATTGCATTGATATTAATTCATTAATTATAACAATTGTATGAGACTAATGCAAGCTGTTAATAATAAAGGAAATTGCGAATGGGTTGGGAAAGGCAGGGTAAAGGGGAACTTTGTTTTTTATATAAAATCTTTATCTAAGAAATAAATTTTATTAAATATTAATTTTTGAAAAAGGTCATGGGCAAGTGTAAGGGACAAACAGAAGACAGTGATAAGGGTCAGAAAGCAGGGGTGTGTCCATCCCATACTTAGGACTCTTATAGATATGGAGAACCTTTTCTGCCACACCAGAGTGTTTAATGGTATCTGCATAAGCAAGAGCATCTGTTCTGGACACTTTAAGAATCAGTGTATCTCTGGTATTAAGACAGGCAGGTGAGAACTGGATTTTTATCATCTGACTTCAAATCCAGGACCCCTTTCTTTACTGCAAGTTACTGATATAATCACCACAAATTACAAGGTGAATATAAACATGGAAGAGAGTTCTGGAGAAATTGGTAAAACGTAAAAGTTATTCTGAAGGAGAACTTATAAAGTAGATACAGCGTTCAGGATGGACTTTGCTTTATTCACCCGGTCCACTGCTCTTGTTTTCTTTAAAAAAATGTTCTGCAAACAAATTCAAATGTCTGGCAGTCAGACTCAAGGTTCCCTGAGGATTTTATGCTCCAGGGGAAACAGTAAGGGAATGGAAGGTACTCTGGAATGTAACTTTCCCAGCTAAAAAGTGCTAACTAGATCAGTGTTTTGAATAAACTCCAGTAGATGGAGCGAGAGAGTAGGCAGCGGCATGTTTTTCTGGGTGCATTTTGAAATAAAGCAGCCGTATTTTCAACAGCTCTGAGTCTGTGTGATTTCTGGCAAGACGTTTAGCAGAGGAGGAGAGCAGACAGTTTTATAGCCTCTGTCACTCTTCTTGGCAGAGTCAGAAGACCCTCTGGTCTATTGGACTTGAGGATTCCTTTCCTCTAGAAATATCTGATGGCAGCCAAGTGATTGCATGTTCCAAGACCCTTGAAAAGGACTCTTCTGCGTCACTCAGATGGTCTGTGTGCTAGAGGGCCTTTCCAGCTCTGTGACTGATGGCAGACAGCTAGACTAAAATCTGTTGAGCTTTTCTGCTTTTGCCAGAGGAAGCTACTAGAGCATTTTGATTTTTTTAAAAGGCTACCAAAACAAACAAACAAGAAATATGACTCACATCAAGACAGTGAAACAATATTTTTATTCATAACTGTAAGTGCAACATTTACCAGTAGCTCATCTTGAGTTTTTATTTTTTTCAATTAACCACTTTCTAGAATGAGACAGAACAACATAATGGAGGACAGTATAAAGTTTAAGAAAATATCTGAGTGAATATATTATGAATTGAGGCTGGATACCTATAGAGTTACAGAGTTACATTGTGCTAGACAGCTGTCCCTTTCCTCACACCACCAAATTATAAAGGAAAAGTCAGGGGCCTCAGTGAATTTTCTGACTGCCTACCACTTCCTCTAGGAGCCAAGAACCATGGAGATGTGAATTATATGTATTATATATGTATGTGTGTATAGTCAGTTTTTCTACATAGGATAGTATCTGAATTTATAGTTTCAAGAATAATTCCACTTTCTCACTGAGTAAGTTATTCACATGTTTTCACTATCTGCCAAGTCATACTCCTTATTTTTAAGGCAGCTTCTTGCTCTACCTTCCTTACTCTAGCTTCCTTTTTATAAGGTCAACTTTTAATTAATAACATATGAATTGTTTTTGATTTCTTTCCATAACCTGTGAATAGTTATTGCTCCAAAGTCACTCAGTCAGGAAATAATTTGAGGAAAATAGCATATGAATGGGTATATTAAGTATTTAATGCCTATTACATATCAGGTATAAAGGGATATAAAAGTGAAAAAAAAAAAATAAAGGCCCTTAGCTCTGGAGGCTCAAGATCAAAAGAGCCAAGTCCATGTGAAAGAACTACATTTATTTAAACAATGCTGTAATCAAGGTGTGAATAAGGCATCATGGGAGCTCATAGGAGAAAACATTTAACTGTGCCTGAATTTCACTGGAGGTGATATTGGGCTATTAAAAGATTAGCAGAAATGTATCAATGGACCAGGGAATAAATGACATTAATGACCATGAAAGTGGCATGGACCAAAGTTAAATAGTATCCGATTTGTGAAAGGGAAGTGATTTGTAGTGGTTAGAATACTGGCTAAGTGTGGCACAAACAGGGACATTAGACCTAAAAACTTAGGGGGTATAAAACTTGAAAGGCTTTAACAGAATGCCTGAGGATCTGAACTTAATTCACTGTTGTCCAACAGCATTTACCGTAGTGATAGAAATGTTCTGTAATCTGTGTTGACCAATATGGCAGAGATTAGCTACATGAAGTTGTTTAGCAGTTAAAATGCAGCTAGTGAGACTGAGGCAATTCATTTTTTATTTTGCTTAAATTTAGATTTAAATAACTGCTTCTGTAGTAGCAACTGTATTGGAAAGAACTGTTTGAATACTGGCATAACTATTTGTGAAGTCAAATGGGCTTTAGAAAGCATCACTAGGAACAAAGGTAGTGGAAGTGATGGAATTCCAGTTGAGCTATTTCAAATCATGAAAAATGATGCTATTAAAGTGTTGCACTCAATATGCCAGAAAATTTGGAAAACTCAGCAGTGGCCACAGCACTGGAAAAGGTCAGTTTTCATTCCAATCCCAAAGAAAGGCAATGCCAAAGAATGCTCAAACTACTGCACAATTGCACTCATCTCACACACTAGTAAAGTAATGCTCAAAATTCTC
>SJYQ01000145.1:246549-272058 GCA_006410935.1 Redunca redunca | reverse complement strand
GGACAGATTGAGATAGAACTAAGAAACAAACCACTGATACAGATAAAGATAAAGGAGATGTAAATTTGTGTAAAGATGAATTACCTCAAAGGTTATGCATTTTATAGCTATATTTGGACTTTTGCAAAATAGTAACTTCCACAATTTACTTTTCTTTTTGTTGTTCTTTTTTTTGCTGATTGGTAAAACATAACTTGCTTTACAAAGAATTTAGAAAATGTTTAATAATCATTTAGTCATTTTTTTGAGGTCTCCAGTACATCTCAAAGTAGAGGAGTGTGTTACTGGAAATATGTAGACGATGCCAAATCAGAGAATGAATTTTGTGTGTGTGTGTGTTTGTTAAGATTAACAAATTTTTTTTAAATGATATAAAATATTGACTTATGAGGAGGAGAGTCTTCCTTAGCCTGAAGCACCTGTTATGGCCTCGTCTGCAGTAGCTACCTTATGAAACACTGATGATTCTCCTCGAGACCTATCTGTACCATTTGTCTTAGTTTTTAAACCTACCACTAAACTCAAGACCCAGCAATTCTCAAAAGATAAGGGACAAAGTGTGACCTTTCAGGAAGTGCGTTGCACTACATACCAAAAGAATTGCATAACTGCATTATTTTCAATTTATATAGGTAGAGTTCTGTGAGATGTGTGGGAAAGGATATTAAGAGTATAATGGGGGAGAAGCATAAAGTTGAATCATGCTAAATTTATTGATATGGGCTTATTAGTCAAGGTTATCTAGGAAAGCAGAAACTATAGGACTAATCTATCTATGTATCTATCTATCATGTATCTATCTATAGATCTATCTATGATCTATTTATCTATTCTGGGCCTTAGTATCAATACTAAGCCATGGGCCAAAAAATTACCTAGTAGACTGAATTTTCCATTGTGCACTGGGTCTTGTTTGACACACAAAGCCACAAATTTGGGCAGGGACAGTAGGATTCCATTATGACCTGAAGGTGGTTATGAGAAGTCATGCTTGAGCAGGCCTTGAATGATTAAGTTGCCAGAGGAAGTAGCCCAAATACCTAAGGCTGATACTCCTGATACACTGCCTTCTATCTCTCAGATTGCACTTAGGATCTCATGGGGAATTCCTTATGATGAATTGACTGAGGAAGGGAAAACTCAAGCCTGGCTGACAGATGGTTCTGTGTGTTGTGCTGGCACCACCTGAAAGTGGTCGGTTCTGTCACTGTATCTCTTTCTTGAATATTCCTGAAGGACAGCGGCGAAGGGAAACTGCCCTAGGGGGATGTGCTTAGAGGAATGTACCTGGTTGTTTATTTTGCCTAGAAGAATAAATGATCAAAGTTATGAGTCTAGATCCATTAATGGACTCTGACCAATTATTTGGCTACATGTTCGGGACTGGGAAGAAATATAATTAGAAAATTCATAACAAGGAAGACTGGGAAAGAGATTAATACAGCTCTTTCTGATTGAACAAAGATTGTAAAGACATTTGTGTCTTCTCGATGCTCATCCAGGATGACCTCAACAGAGAATGATTTTAATAATACAGTGGACAGGAAGATCAGTGGGTACCTGTCAGTCTCTTTCCTCAGCCATACTTGTCACATCCAACAGACCATCGTAGATGGAGGCTATGCTCACTATGCTCAGTAACATGGACTGCTATTCGCTAAGGCTGACCTAATTACAATCACTGTTGAGTTCCCAATCTGCCAGCAACAGAGACCAACACTGTATCTGCAACACAGTACCATTTCTTGGGATGATCAGCCAGCTAGCTGATGGCAGGTTGATATCATGCCCAGGGACCCATCGCTCCAATTCTTTTGCCATGGAGTGAGTTCTTGGATCAAAAGTTGTGTAGAATATGGTGCTAGAGAAGAAAGCATTTTGTAAGTTCATTGATGGTACTTTTGATGGAAGAATTCTACACAGGGAAGACGAATCCATATCCAAAGTAAGTTTCTACTCGCTTCAAGGCAAAAGAAGTGGAGCAATGGGCCCCTGGTTATGAAATTCACTGCTGCTGCTAAGTCGCTTCAGTCATGTCCAACTCTGTGCGACCCCACAGATGGCAGCCCACCAGGCTCCTCTGTCCCTGGGATTCTCCAGGCAAGAATACAGGAGTGGGTTGCCATTTCCTTCTCCAATGCATTGCATGCATGCTAAGTCGCTTCATTTGTGTTGGACTCTGTGCAACCCCATAGACGGCAGCCCATTCCCACCATCCTAAAGCAGTTATCGTGATAGAATAGTGATATGACATTTCAAAGATTTCATTGCAATGTCATCTACGTGGCCATATTTTCAGTGTTGGGCCAGTACTCTGCAAGAGGCTACACATGCTCTATGCTCTGAATCAGCATACAATATATGTTGCTATTTCTCACTTTAGCCACAATCCACTGGTCCAGGAATGAAAGCATAGAAATGGGAGTGGCTCCACTCTGTTACTCCTGGTGTTCCACCAGCAAAATATTCACTCACAGTCCTCACAATTTGAGGCTATGATGTTCTGGAGGACTTAGTTCCATTGAGAAGAATGCTTCCACCAGCAGACACAACAATTATTCTATTGGACTAAAAGTTGAAACACTCATCCAGCCTCATTGCATCTTTGAATGAACAGGCAAAGGAGGGAGTTATAGTATTGTCTGGGATGACTGATATAATTGCAGAATGGAAGAATGAAAGATTTTGTCTGAAACACAAGAGATCCCTTAGGGTATTTTAGTTTTACCATGCCCTATGGTTAAAGTCACTGCAGATGGTGATTGCAGCCATGAAATTAAAAGACGCTTACTCCTCGGAAGAAAAGTTATGACCAACCTAGATAGTATATTCAAAAGCAGAGACATTACTTTGCTGACTAAGGTCCGTCTAGTCAAGGCTATGGTTTTTCCTGTGGTCATGTATGGATGTGAGAGTTGGACTTTGAAGAAAGCTGAGCACTGAAGAATTGATGCGTTTGAACTGTGGTGTTGGAGAAGACTCTTGAGAGTCCCTTGGACTGCAAGGAGATCCAACCAGTCCCTTCTGAAGGAGATCAGATTCTTTGGAATTCTTTGGATTTCTTTGGAAGGAATGATGCTAAAGCTGAAACTCCAGTACTTTGGCTGCCTCATGCGAAGAGTTGACTCTTTGGAAAAGACTCTGATGCTGGGAGGGATTGGGGCCAGGAGGAGAAGGGGATGACCCAGGATGAGATGGCTGGATGGCATCACGGACTCGATGGATGTGAGTCTGAGTGAACTCTGGGAGTTGGTGATGGACAGGGAGGCTCTGATTCATGGGGTCACAAAGAGTCAGACACGACTGAGTGACTGAACTGAACTGATGGTTAAAGTGAATGGGAAACTAAAACAAAACAATTCAGGCGGAATGTTAATGGTCCAGAACCTTCATGAATTAAGGTTTGGGCCACTTTGCTATGTAAAGAATTACAATCAGCTTAGGTGGTTGCTGAGTGAAAAGAGAATGAAAACTGGGCAATGGAAGAAGGTCCTCGTAAATACTGACTATGTCTGTCTTACTAGATGAAGAAATAAGAATTGCGATAACTATGAGTATTTCTTGATTGTTTTGTTATGAATATGTTTACATATTTGTGTGTGCATGAGTGCGTGTTAAGTTGCTTCAGTCATGTCTGACTCTTTGCAATGTTATGGACCTTAGCCCACCAGGCACCTCTGTCCATGGGATTCTCCAGGCAAGAACTGGAATGGGTTGCCGTGTCCTCTTCCAGGGGATCTTCCTGATCCAGGGATCCAATCTACATCTCTTGCCTCTCCTACTTTGATAGGTGGATTATTTTTCACTAGTGCCATCTGGGACTTCCCAGTGCAGGTGACATAAGAGCTGCAGGTTTGATCCCTGGGTGAAGAAGATTGCCTGGAGGAGGGCACAGCAACCCACTCCATATTCTTGGCTGGAAAATCCCATGGACAGAGGCTACGGCCCATAGGGTCACAAAGAGTCAGTCACAAGTGAAGCGACTTAGCACACAGCACAGCAACACGTGGGAAGCCCTCTTTACATATGTATTAACCAAATATTTTTGCATTCTTCCCTCTCTTATCTCATCATCTAACTTAAGATATATTAATAGTAATTAACAGTATATATATTCTTTGCAGCTAAAGATGGAGAAGCTCTATACAATCAGCAAAAACGAGACCAGGAGCTGACTGTGGCTCAGATCATGAACTCCTTATTGCCAAATTCAGACTTAAATTGAAGAAAGGAGGGAAAACCACTAGACCATTCAGGTATGACCTAAATCAAATCCATTACATTTATACAGTGGAAGTGAGAAATAGATTCAAGAAATTAGATCTGCTAGACAGAGTCCTGTGCTGTGATTCATGGGGCCGCAAAGAGTCGGACACGACTGAGCGACTGAACTGAACTGAACTGAACTGAGACAGAGTCCCTGAAGAACTTTGGATGGAGGTTTGTGACATTTTACAGGATACAGGGATTAAGTCCATCCCCAAGAAAAAGAAATGCAAAAAGGCAAAATGGTTGTCTGAGGAGGCTTTACAAATAGCTGTGAAAAGCAAAGAAGCTAAAGGCAAAGGAGAAAAGGAAAGATACACACATTTGAATGTAGAGTTTCAAAGAATAGCAAAGAGAGATAAGAAAGCTTCCCTCAGTGATCAATGCACAGGAATGGAAGAAAACAATAGAATGGGAAAGACTAGTGATCTCTTCAAGAAAATTAGAGATAACAAGGAAACACTTCATGCAAAAAATAGTATGGACATAACAGAAGCAGGAGATATTAAGAAGAGGTAGTAGAATACATAGAAGAACTATACAAAAAAGGTCATGGCCCAGATAACCATGATGGTGTGATCACCCACCTAGAGCCACACATCCCAGAATATGAAGTCAAATGGACCTTAGGAAGCATCGCTATGAACAAAGCTAGTGGAGGTGATGGAATTCCAGTTGATTTCAAATCCTAAAAGATGGTGTTGTGAAAGTGCTGCACTCAATATGCCACAAAATTTGGAAAACTCAGCAGTGGCCACAGGACTGGAAAAGGTCAGTTTTCATTCCAATCCCAAAGAAAGGCAATGCCAAAGAACGTTCAAACTACTGCACAATTGCACTCATCTCACACACTAACAAAGTACTGCTCAGAATTCTCCAAGCCAGCCTTCAACAGTATGTGAACCATGAAATTCCAGATGTTCAAGCTGGATTAGAAAAGGCAGAGGAACCAGAGATCAAATTGCCAACATCTATTGGATCATCAAAAAAGCAACAGTGAAAGTCACTCAGTCGTGTCTGACTCATTGTAACCCCATGGACTATACAGTCCATGGAATTCTCCAGGCCAGAATATTGGAGTTGGGTAGCCTTTCCCTTCTCCAGGGGATCTTTCCAACCCAGGGATCAAACCCAGGTCTCCATCATTGCAGGTGGATTCTTTACCAGCTGAGCCACAAGGGAAGCCCAAGAATACTGGAGTGGGTAGCCTATCCCTTCTCCAGTTGATCTTTCCAGCCCAGGAATCAAATGGGGTTCTCCTGCATTGCAGGTGGATTATTTACCAACTGAGCTTCCAGAAAAACATCTACTTCTGCTTTATTGACTACACCAAAGCCTTTGGCTGTGTGGATCACAACAAACTCTAGAAAATTCTTAAACAGATGGGTATACAGACCACATTCCCTGCCTCCTGAAAAATCTATATGAAGGTCAGGAAGCAACAGTTAAAACCGGACATGGAACAGCATACTGGTACCAAATTGGGAAAACAGTACATCAAGCCTGTATATGGTCCCCTGCTTATTTAATTTATATGCAAAGTCATGCAAAATGCCAGGCTGAATGAAGCACAAGCTGGAATCAAGACTGCTGGGAGAAATATCAATAACCTCAGATATGCAGATGACACCACAATTATGGCAGAAATTGAAGAAGAACTAAAGAGCCTCTTGATGAAAGTGAAAGAGGATAGCGAAAAAGTTGGCTTAAAACTCAACATTTAGAAAACTAAGATCATGGCATCCGGTCCCATCACTTCATGGCAAATAGATGGGGAAACAATGGAAACAGTGAGAGACTTTATTTTTCTGGGCTCCAAAATCACTGCAGATGGTGACTGCAGACATGAAATTAAATGACGCTTGCTCCTTGGAAGAAAATCTGTGACCAACCTAGATAGCATATTGAAAAGCAGAGATATTACCTTGCCAACAAAGGTCTGTCTAGTCAAGGCTATGGTTTATTCAATAGTCATTTATGGATGTTAGAGCTGGACTATAAAGAAAGCTGAGTACCTAAGAATTGATGCTTTCAAACTGTGGTTATCGAGAAGACTCTTGAGAGTCTTTTGGACTGCAAGATCGAACCAGTCAATCCTAAGGAAATCGGTCCTGAATATTCATTGGAAGGGCTGATGCTGAAGCTGAAGCTCCAATACTTTGTCCACCTGTTGAGAAGAACTGACTAATTGGAAAAGACCCTGATGCTGGGAGGGATTACGGGCAGGAGGAGAAGGGGATGACAGAGGGTGAGATGGTTGGATGATATCACTGACTCAATAGACATTGGTTTGAGCAAGCTCTGGGAATTGGTGATGGACAGGGAAGGCCAGTGTGCTGGAATCTATGAGGTCGCAAAGAGTCGGACATGACCGAGCGACTGAACTGAATTGAACTGAACAGTATATTACAGTTCTTAAGTTACAGGATATAGAAAGAGAATAATAAATATCAGGGAAGACCTTTGAATCTTCTGGAGTTATGTATTAATGCATTTTCAATTGTGTGGAGGATAGCTGTATCTTGTTAGACGGAAACATGACTTTGTTATTGGTGCAATTCAGATAATAAGTATGGTTTACTGATATGTGTATGTGTGCCAAGTTGATAAGGGGTTGGCAATGATATTTATTTGTTTATTTTTTGACCACCAACTTGTCAAATCTTCAATCAAGTGCAAAGGTATGTTTTGCTCTGAAGGTACTTTTTACATGTGCTTAGCATGTTAAAAAACAGAGATATTACTTTGCCAACAAAGGTCTGTCTAGTCAAGGCTATGGTTTTTCCAGTGGTCATGTATGGATGTGAGAGTTGGATTGTGAAGAAGGCTGAGCGCCAAAGAATTGATGCTTTTGAACTGTGATGTTGGAAAAGACTCTTGAAAGTCCCTTGGACTGCAAGGAGATCCAACCAGTCCATCCTAAAGGAGTCCAGTCCTGGGATTTCTTTGGAAAGAATGATGCTAAAGCTGAAACTCCAGTACTTTGGCCACCTCATGTGAAGAGTTGATTCATTGGAAAAGACTCTGATGCTGGGAGGGATTGGGGGCAGGAGGAGAAGGGGACGACAGAGGATGAGATGGCTGGATGGCATCACCAACTCAATGGACATGAGTTTGAGTGAACTCTGGAAGTTGGTGCTAGTCAGGGAGGCCTGGCGTGCTGAGATTCATGGGGTTGCAAAGAGTAGGACACGATTGAGCTACTGAACTGAACTGAAAGTCAGCTGACTTTAAGTAAAGAGACATTAAGTAAAAGAGATTATTATCCCAGATAATCTTGGTTGGCCAATTGGACAGGCTGAGAGGCCTTAAAAGCAGGGCCTTAAAACCTGAAATTTCCCTAAGAGAAGATGAAATTCTGCCTGAGGAGAATAGCTTAAATCTATGCTGGTTAGCTCTAGTCTGCCCTTTCTGATGACCTGTCCTGTAGATACTAGTCTTGTCTAGCTAGCCTCTATGATTGTGTAAGCCACTCTATTGCAATAAATGTCTTACTATATATCTCACTACTTCCATTACTTTGATTGAACCCAGACTGGTACAGTAGGCCTTGAAGCATTTGAATAAAGAGTGGGAAGAAGAAATGTTAAGCTAGAAAATAATCAAATTTAATTTATTTAGGGGATATTCAAGACAGCTGATATGCACCAAAGCATTTAATGAGCTGTAAAAATTACTATTAGCTTGAGACAAGACTGGTAAAAGAGGCTAAGAATAAGAAAGCAAGTTTTTATATAGAAAAAACTAAGAAGAGATTAAATAAAAATAGCAAATTGATTACTATAAAAACAAATTTAGTTTTCTTGGTAAGCCTCACGTCCCCTCCATGAAAATATACTTTCTCTCATTTCTTTTTCATGAAGATGACTCTGAGACCAATTTAAGGACGATCCTGAACTGTTTGTGTTTACATCAGTACAAATACCCTAGGATGTATTACTCCTGGGAAGTCTAAAGTAATTATGTGGGATTCATAATGTTTCCTGGGAAGATGTTGATTTATTTCTGAGGTTTTAGGAGTTTTAGTGTATCAGCAGGTATATATATATATATATATATATTTTTTTTTTTTTACTCTTTTTGAGTTTACCTTGTGAAGAGCAATGACACTGTGTTTTTATCCCAAATAAAATTTCTCCCTCTTATTACTACTCCCTACTGATTAGATTATTGCCTGCAGTGCTATATGTTTTATTTTTTCCAGTCCATGTTTCATTAACTGAATCAAGGGGATGTCAAGGTTTTTTCTCACTTTTCCCCATTTACTTAGTATATTCTGTCTTGCAGTTAACATTAGTTCCTCCCATGTACTAACAATTGGTAGCTTTTGGTTAATTTTCTAAGCCATTATGAGATTGCTCTTTCACTGAAAAGGCTTCTCATTGGTCATCTGGGTCCAGATGAAGGAGATTTTCTGAGGAGTCACCCTATACTCTCCTTTTGAGGACAAGAAGAATTAATTTGATTTCAACTAACATGAATCAACTACTTGCTTTTACTGAATCTCCCTAGTCCTGTCTCTAAACTCTGTTTCTGGCATTATTTCACTTAGACCATTTCTTTCCATTCTTATTTCTAAAATTACCCTACCCAGCTTAAGTGTCACTTCAATCAGAGATTTTAATTTGCTAATTCAACTAGAAGTGCTTTATTTTTCTTGTGAATCCCTAGAGCTGTGGTGGCAAGTATATTTCCGCTACAAACATCACTAAGAATCATGGCATTCTTCTCCAAACTGAGCTGTGACCCCAGAATCCTTACTAACAAAGCAACATATGTAGTTACACTGGAAACGAAGACTAACTGTGATCCTATCGTGTTTCTCAGACCTGAACCTATAGGAAGCTCCTTGAAGATAAGGCACAATCATCTTTAGATTTATATTTCTCACAACGTGTAACACAATAATTTGAATGTGTTAAACATCTAATTTAATACAACTATGTCCCATTTATGGACATAATGACCTGTTCCTCAAAATCAGGCAATCTGAATGAAAATGCTAACTAGAAATTTACTTTCCCATTATTTATTTGGGAAAAAAATATCAGCCCCACACACCCAATGTTTTAAAAAACCGTAAAAAATTGATACACATCTATTAATGTTTTAAAAAATTCTTCCAGCTCACCAAATGTAACTGATACACTTATTATTATTATTATTATTTTTTAAAGAAAACAGCATTGTTTGGAGTAACACAGGCTTTTTTAGTGCCGGCAACATCGAGGATGAATATCCCTATGTTGAGATGTGGCTTGCTTCTCAAAATGTCTATGTGATTTTTGATGTTTTATCAGTTCTACTTAGAAAATTACTTTTCCCCATGTAGTTCATTTAAAGATGCTCTACTGAGTTTTAGAACTATAAATGTAAATTTTCTATATAAATATTGGCTGAAAAATACTGTGTTCAAAAATATATAGTCTATAAATCTGTAATAAAAATGCGGCAGCCTTCTACAAGAAAAGTATTTAACTCTATAGATCTTCTGGGTAGTTTTGCTTCATTTGTGATTTAATTCATTGTTTATTCATCCATTCAACTTACATTTATTGATTACCTCTCATAGGCCAAATCTCATGTAAGTAGTAACCATGCAAATATGAACAATTTCAATTCCTGAATATTAACTAATAGTGTAATAAAGGATAAACACATATAGAAAGATAATTACAGGTTAACACAGTCTCTAGTCAATTTGTAGGATCATAGTGGGAGAAGTTACTAATTTCCTTATAGTGATTATTGAGACCTCATATAAGAAGTGGCATATAATTTACCTTAAAGAAATAATAGTGTACAACACAGACTGGTAAGAACAATTGACGATTTATATAAAAGATGTTATGTTTGAGGAACTTTAAGAAGTGTTTAATGTCTATAATGCAAAATCTGTATAGGTGGATGGAGAGAGATGTGACTTAGAAGTTAGTTGGAGCCAGATTCTGAATAGTATATCCAACACTCTAGGAGTTTGAACTTTACTTTTTGGTGTGAGGGCCAAATGATGTAGGTGATGTTGGCAAAGAGCTTTATTAAGGCTTCACTTTAGAAAGACAGCTGATAACATTGTTGATTATGGATCATAATGGGAAGATATAACCAATACATGTTTTTAATGCTCTAAGCCCGATGTGCTAGAGTAAAAGCTGGTGGCATCAGCATATTTTTATGAATTACAAAATATCAATAACTGATCATTCCAATTATAAGAAATTTCCAAAAATTTATTTCCATGTAATGATATCTCACTGCAAGAATGAGGCTATGCAGTTACTGAGGAAGAGAATATTAATATTTTGTAAGATGCTGAAACCTTATGATTATGCCTTAGTGTGTCATGAAAATCCTTCAGCTTCTGTTTAGACAAGGATCCTTGGAGCTGGACATAGGAAGAAAATTATAGATACATGTCACGCCCTTCATATTATCCTCTTTCCCTTCTTTCTCCTCCTACTGAGAGTCTCATCCAAATTCCCAGTGGAACTGACCTCTTGCCACTGTGTTTTAGTCATATCTGTATATTCCCTCACCCCAGCACTGGTCAAGGACAGGTCAGGCTGTTACCCTTGCTAGATCTTTAAATGCAGTGTTGCTGGACTCTGGTCCAGCAACCAGAAGAGGCTCAGAGAGCCAGCTTCTTGTATGCTTCTTCTTGAACCTCTAAGATTCAGTTGAGCAATTCTTTATAAGAACACTTTTGACACCCAAGGAAGTTCACTCAATTATGATGCCTCATGCTTCCAAGTATCAGGTTAAAACAAGTAGGGCTGTGTCAGAGCAAACAGTATTCTGTGTATTGATATGAAGAGAAATGTTAGAGAAATTAGTCAAACAGGAGAAAATTAAGTAGCAAATAAATATAATTGTGAGTAGTGATATTACTCACAATCCATAGTTAAATATTCAAGAAGTTCTCTTCTCTTTGCTTTAAAACTCATCCCCATGTCTTATGGACAAATAGAAAAATATTAACACCTCAAAGGCATTTGGGATATTCTCTATCATAAGGCTCTTTTGAATATAAAAACTTCATGCTATTTCCTTCTCCAGGGGATCTTCCCAACCCAGGGATCAAACCCAAGTCTCCCGCATTGCAGGCAGATGCTTTAACCTCTGAGCCATCAGGGAAGCCCATAATAAAGTATAATATAGCAAAAATGTATTTGATTAATCATAATTAACTTTTAAATGTAAAATGTGATTTTGCTTAGAGGAAAATATTTTTGATAAATAACTTAATCAGGTGTTGTAGTCTTGAAATTCCTCAATTATTAAAGTTGGAGTAAATGTTTTTACTCAGAATTCTGCAATTTGTTTAAAACAACTGCTAAAAAGGACTAATAATTGAAAGAGGAAATTTTTGCTGAATATTTTTCTTTTAATCTCTGAGTATACTTTATTTGGAGAAACTAAAGTCTCCAGTTTACCTGTTTTAGAAAAAAAGATAAAATATTGAGAAAATCAGTAAGTTGGGCAAAATAGACTGAACTATTTGATGTCTGTTGAATGATCAAATCTCTATCTCTCTAAAATAAAAATGAAGAACTGCATAGTTTTCTACTAATGGTACTGTTTCCATTCATATTGAAGCTATTTTATTTTGGTTTATTTGCAATGATGCTGAAATTTGGAGAAAATTATTAGTTTTAAATAACTTGGCTATGTGAAAAATGATATGAGCTTATCCATTCAAAGAACATTCAGATTTGGAGATTATATTTGGTTTCACAAAAAGGAAACATGCAAATCTTTCAATCATAATTCATGTTTATCTTTCTTTCCTTTTTAAAAAAATTTGCTGTGGTAGGCAAATATACAATTGATATAATTGTAACTAAATACATCTTTATCTAATCACAAATGTAAATGCATGTCTTCTGTTACCGCAATTCCATTTCTAAGAATTTATCTTACAGATATGCTTTCACATGCACAGGATAATGTATGTATAAGGATAGCTTTTGCAGCTCTGAAAAACGTATATCATGGGGGCTGCTCAAATAAATTATTGTAAATCTATCCAATGGAAGGTCATGCAAATATTAAAAAGAATAAAGAAACTTTATATGCAATGAAATTGAAAGAGCTCCCATTTAGAGTGAAAATATTCAAGACATAAAAAAAGCTCCCTATGCTAATATTTATGTGCTATAAAATCTACATGTAAATACTTATTTGTACATAGAATATCTATAGAAGGATATCCAAGAAGCTAATAATAGCAATTGCCTTCTGGGAGAAAACCTGGGTAGAAGTAAAAAAGAAAATTACTTTTTATAGTATACACATTAATATTATTCAAACTCTGTTCCCTGTGCATTCATTACAACTTTATAAAAACAGATTCTAAAAAATAAAAAGAAAAGCTATGGTAGCTATTCCTTTCTTTCTTGTTAATTTAAAATAATATTTTAAAAATATTTGTTTGAGTCTTAGGAAATATACTAAAATAAAAAGTTAATAATATACACTATAGAACAATATTTATGATGATTTTTTTCTTCCATTATATAATCCTAAGTCAGGCTGGCTTTTCTTATGTGAGCAAAAATGTCAGGGTCAGCCTATTTATTTCAGTGAGAAATAAATAGGTTTCCTTGAGAACCAATGGAGACCACCTTGTGACTATTTTAGTCATGGCAATTGGACTTTACTGTGAAGTCATTTAAATGTGCAGGGAAAATGTCCTGATCTTTGTGATGTTTGCACATGGAGAAGCATAGTATAGTTTCATGACTGGTGGGTAGCCATTTGATTTCTTTACATATATTTCTCTAACCTTGAAACTTTATTTCAAAACATATGATCAATATTAACAGGAAAATTCCCTCCATCCAACTGTATCATAGCAGTTCTTCAGATTACTCTATTTTGAATGAGCTGTTATCAGATAAATGAGGTTTTACTGAATATAGCTATTACAAGTATTTTTCAAAATATTCAGAAATGACTATATTTTTACAAGACTTGGCAATTGAGACATATGTTGGCAGAATATTTAAAACATATTTCTAGAGCACTGAAACGTCTCCATATGCAATTACAATCCTTTAGCTATTGGCATTGTTTCCTGAACAGTCATTTTATTTAGTTTACATTTCTTATCAGAGTATATTTGGTTCAAGACAACAATTTCTCAAACATTTAGAAAATAAAAACATATATCCTTTTTTCAGTTTCTACTCCCCCATTTTTTCTTAAAGTCTTGACAGTTCTACACTTGGCATATAATCAAGTGATATGATTTTCTTTTTGATTGCCCTGTTTTTCAGATGGTTAGAGAGAAGGCTGAGTGATTTTTCAGCCTTCAGTGAGTACCTACAGTGAGTCGATGAATCTAAGTTTGTAAAGTTAGTAGAATAAAAGATTCCCTATCCGTGACTGAGAAATAGAATGACACTTTTAATTAGCACCAGTGTATAGGAGTAAATTTCTTCAGTGTATTTAGTATCTTATTAAAGGCTATTTTGAGTTAATAGATTATGTTGCATATTTAATGTTGCTGATTCAATTTTTAATTAATATAACCTCTAATTTTAAATACATTCATAGGACTTTAGGTAAATCCTAAAATCCTAACTTGACTCTTAACATTTGTTCTTGTCCCACAGAGTAAGTTGCAATATTTCCTTTGTAATATTAAGTTCTCCTTCAACAGCTTGGGCTCCAGAATGTCACAAGCCTTTATATTTGCATTAAGAGATATCTTTATGGATCACTATTGTAGGAAAAGATTTTGTTTTCACTCATGGAAGCTATCACATTCCCTTCAATTTTCAATGAAAAGGAAAAAAAAAAAAGGGAAATTTGAGTTGATTTCTGTTCCATCTATATATAGCAAAGAATGGATGGTTTACATATTTTGTTGCCATCCTGATCAGCTGTCTCAGGGACAGGCATACTGCTCTGCAGAGATTTGTCATCTCTGCTGCTAGAAGTGGCAGCAGCTGCTAAGTTTTTAATGATCCATTCTCTCAGTAATAATAATAATAATAAAAGTAATAAATTAGAATTTTATCTTCTAAATACCTTGATGCACATTTATAAGAGACTAGGGCATGGCAACACACTCCAGTATTCTTTCCTGGAGAATCTCCAAGGACAGAGGAGCCTGGTGGGCTACAATCCATAGGGTCACAAGGACTGTCCAGTGGCTAAGAATGCATGCTTCCACTGCTGGTGGCACAGGTTCGATCTCTGGTTGGGGAACTAAGATCCCGTAAGTCATGGTTGCTGCTGCTGCTGCTAAGTTGCTTCAGTCATGTCCGACTCTCTGCGACCTCATAGACGGCAGTCCACCAGGCTTCACTGTCCTTGGGATTCTCCAGGCAAGAACACTGGAGTGGGTTGCCCTTTCCTTCTCCAATGCATGAAAGTGGAAAGTGAAAGTGAAGTCACTGAGTCGTGTCCAACTCTCAGCGACCCCATGGACTACAGCACACCAGGCTCCTCTGTCCATGGGATTTTCCAGGCAAGAGTACTGGAGTTGGGTGCCATTGCCTTCTCCTATGTCATGGTTAATGCACCCCAAAATAACTAAATAAGGAATAGTAAAACATTTTTGAAAAAAGAATAGATGTTTTATAGTCAAAATTCAGATGAGTGCTTTTTAAATTGCTTTTGTCTTTATTTTTTAACACTTGAACTTAACTTGGTTGTGAAATTCACATTTTCACAGATAACCTATAACCTATAGAAACTTAATGCTTAATCTAGAAACCTATAGAAAACAAAGTCAATTCTGGTTTACCAACTGTCTTCCTCCAAGGGAGGCTGCCATATGTCCCATTGTTTGGACTTCACTCTGCTGAGGTGTTTCTTGTTCTGCCTGATTTAGGCCTCGGTAGGTTGACATCCACAGCTAGTTTCCCTAGTTTCTTGTGGTCTCTGGTTATGTGGTCTCTCCTCCTATCCCCACTTTTCAGACATAGCTTATTCAGCCGAAAGCAGACTCTCTAAGTGTGTGTCTTCCTCCCCTCACCCTTTGGGAGTTGTGTGATCTCATTTACCCTCCTTACCACTGTTGGGCCCATGGGACTTTGCACGTGTGTCCTTAAGTTCATCCATGGAAACACCCCTTGCCCTCCTTACCTTTCTTGGGCCCACAGGACTTTGAAGGTGTGTCCTTAAGTTCATCCATGAAACACCTCTTTTATCTGTTTTTAATCTCTCTCCAAATTTTGTCTTGACATCCAAGCACCTCTGCAGATAAAGAATTTCAAAAAGCTTGAAGTTTCCTTAGATGTTTCCTATGATATAAGATATGCATTTTTCTCTACTGGGATTTTGCCAATCCCTTCTGGGTATTTGTATTCTATTTTCTTTTCTCTCCCAAGTAACTAGGTCGAGATTCAAAAGATGGGATCTGACTCTTCAATCCAGAGAGCACTGAACCTTTTAACTATTACCTTCAAATAATCTTCAAACTTCTTCCTTGTCCAGAGGTGTGTATGTGTTTTTTTTTCCCCCCTGTGTAGCAGGGAAGCTGTTCTTTGGCTGCCATCCTCAGTTCTTTACTTTGTGCTTCGTTCATAGACTTATTTAGTCTTCTAGGCTCTGCCTCCTGTTCTTTCCTGACAAGTCTTTTTTCGTAATCCAAAACCACAAACTGAAAACTGTCCCCATAATAAATGCCTGGGGTCTTACATATGAATAACTGTTTGGCTTTTAAACAATTGTGTTTGTGAATTTCAAAATTCATTTAGCTTCTCAATTGAGTTCTTTGTTCTAAGAGATACTTGGGTGCCCTACTCAGGACCCCAAGCCTGATAGTCCTACCATTTTAATAGTGCTAGAAAAGGATAAGAGTAATAGGAAAGGGAGGAAACAGAGAGTTGAATGTCAAACTGTCATTTGCTACACATTCATGCATCTCATTTGTTTGTAGAGTCACACAGCAGTACATGTGTAAAGAATACAAAAGTCTTCATTACTACATCTTGCAGACAAAGGAAAAGAGTCTAAGATATTATTTTCCTTTAGGATCATACATCTGGAAAAATCAAACTAGAACCTAGGTCCCTTGAGTTCTTATCATATGTCATAGTAATCCTCTGATGTACTTTACTCTGTTATCTATTTCATTTTTGTCTTAGCTGTCCTAAGCCCCCGAGAATAGACTTTTAAAATTATTTGTATGAACATTCTATATTTGGTGTGGCAGAGGAAAGGCACAAAATGAAGTAGTAAGTATAATGGGAATATCCAGAATTTCAGATTTATGTACAACATACCTAACACCTTTCTATGTTTTATCTTTTAAAACAAGATAGCACCTCTGTCCTAGTAAGCCACCTGAAATCCACATTGATAATATAGTTTGCTAGATTTGTAAGTGCTTCCCTGGTGGCTCAGAGGTTAAAGTGTCTGCCTCCATTGCGGGAGAGCCGGGTTCGAGCCCTGGGTTGGGAAGATCCCCTGGAGAAGGAAATGGCAACCCACTCCAGTATTCTTGCCTGGAGAATCCCATGGACGGAGAAGCCTAGTAGGTTACGGTCCACAGGGTCGCAAACAGTCGGACACGACTGAGCGACTTCACCTCACCTCACCTCAGTGCATTAAAAAAAACACGCACACACACACAAAACAGAAGCCTCACAAACTAACAAGTCATCTTAACTTTAGCATTTCATTGTTAACCTGTAGTCATGCAGGTTGTATATACATATGCTCAGTAGAGAAATAAGTGGGTGCTACATACACGCTGTATCTAGAGATTTTTTGTAAGAATTGGATTTTATCTTAAGTACAATGAGAAGCTACTAGAAATTATAAACTAGAGAATGAAGTGGTTTGATGAGCATTTCTTAAAAGATAAATCTAACTGTTGAGGAGAGACCAAATTGAGAAATTTCTTTGACAGAGCCAGGGTGTAAAGATGAGCAGAAACAGAAGAGGCTGCTAGAGCTGCTCATACAACAGATTTCTCTAGTCTGAAGGAGGTAGGGAGAAAGGAAACAGAAGTGGTCAAGATAGGATTTGTGCTGCAGATAGAGTGGAGCAGACTTCTGCGCTCCTTACCTGGGTTCGGTCTACAGAGGGGAATGAGAGGCCAAGAATTCACCATAATTGTCTCCTGTGGCTAAACACAATTAATTCTGCTTCTCTACTGATTTAATATGAAGCCAGCTAAAGAAAAAAAAAATAGTTCAATCTGCAGCAAATATAAAAATGCTTTAATACTACATACTCTAATCATCTTGATTATTCAGTATCATTTTGAAAGGCACAATGTTTAGAAAAATCTTTCAACTAAATGTTGGCACACCAAAATAGACAGTTAATTTATGATTATCATTAATATTAGTATTGTTTTCAGGCCATTGGAATTGGACTTCCCTTTTTTCCCTGGTCCAAGAAGGGTTTATTTTTGTTGATCTTCTTGGCCTGGTGTAAAATCTATCTTTTGAGATTGGCATTCCCCAGTGACTAAGTGGTGAGTTATGCTGTCTGGAAAGTTATTGTGAGTTCCACTGTGGTTTTGGTTCAGTAGGTTTTTATGTATTTTTACAAATTTTGTACATACACCCAGAGGCTTTTTGGCACTGGCTACATTTTCACATTCAAGAAAATAAATATGAGCCATTTAATGGTCTCCAATTCTAGATTCAGATTTTTAAATATATTAAAATATGTATATGAGGAATTTTCTGAAACTTGGAACAGGGACTAATTTGGCAAAGATTTTCACTAATATTTCAAAAAAGACCTTTCTTTGCAGCTCACTTGATTATATGATTTTTAGGTCACGAGAGGTATATTTTGTATTTGAGCTCTGAAACTTAAAGCAAGTGTACTTAATATTCTGGAGATATATTTTGCATTTTTAGTGACTCGATAAGACCAATGCTAATTGATTTAACTTATTCCTGGTAAAACTCTCAAGCTTATAGTCAACTTGAATTATGGTCAACTGTAGCAAAATACAAAAAGGTTTATGTGGAAATGAAGAAATTTCACTCTATTTCAGGAACATAAATGGTGTATTTGCTAATCATTTTCCCCTCCCGTTCATCAAACTGAAATAATGCACTTGCCAAATAAAGCCAAATGGCATATTCTACTGAAAGTTCAGTTTATAGTGACATAAAACCCTACAATTCTCATATGCACAAGTAACCTTCCAAATTGCCTGTTAATCATACAAGTAAATTCACAGCAATCAAAGAAATCTTACGATTATTAAAGGTAAAACAATGACTAAATATTCAGACGTATGTAATGTCCATATTGGAAATTACCCCTGACCTTGAAAACGTGCGCCTCAATCAGGAAGTTATGCTACACACTGACACACAGGTAATGGCAGTACTTTAATAAAATGGTATTATTTTGTACATATTAACAATGAGATGCTGTTATGACAGGTACACAGAAGTTTTGGAGGCAGCAAAACAGTACTTTGAGACGTAGGATTCTTGATTCTATTGTTATTTTCTGCCTCATAGTACCCTCATTTTGGGCTCTTTTCTTTTCTCATCTGCTGAGGAATGTCAGCAGCTCTTGTCTCCTACCACCTTGAAATGTTGTCAAGGATCTCATATTTTGCTTGGTAATCCCTTGAGATCTTTGGATGAAAAGAACCATAAAAATCCCAAATGTTTTTCTAGATGGGGGTTTCCAAAACTGGTCCCTTTCAGGGAGCCACCCACTTGGATATTGAATACCCTTCCTGTGTAATGTGGAAAAAGTGGTTGGTGAAAATTCACTCTTTTAGCATCACCAAAAAAACAGACATCTTTATTGTTTAGAAACTGAAACACACCCATTGGGGATCACTTCATCATTTCTTTTAAGTGAATGAAAACATCACAAGTTGAATTGATGAAACGCAGGATAAGTGCAAACAGACTACACCCTTCCTCTTTCAGTCACAAGGAGCCGTGGTCTGCCAAGTCTCCCTCTGCACCCTCCCTGTCTAGGAAAGAGCCCTAGTTGGCTCACAAACCGTGGCCCTATCTGAGCTACAACTAATCATGCCACTGTTGAGTCATCCACACAAAATCCCACAGACTGGTTGCTTTCCTCTTTATGGTATGAAAGAAAATCTTTTCCCTGTCATTTTTTCGCTTTTCATTTGCATCATCCACCCCCATCTTTTCTTACTCATTTTCATTTCTTCCAGTTTTTCATTCTCGTCCCTCTCTTAACCCATCCTTTTCTAATCTCAAGGGCTATTTTAAACAGATGCTTGTTCACCAGATGCAACTCTCTGAGGGCTCATTTGGAAAAAATAACAATCTTTTCTGTCCCTCCAGCTGCCAAAAATCATTGTGAGTCATGTTTTTGACTCAATTGACAGAAACACTTAATAGAAATAGTCAGCCTTTCCCAGAGTTTCTTATTTGCCATTTCATCTTGTTGATTTCAACTGACCTTTAGGATGCAGCATTTAACCAGAGAAGCTTACCTGGTCATCATATCGTTTCTATTTTTCCTGTCTCTGTTAAACTAGGCTAAAGCAGTCAAATAGAGTAGGTTATAAGCAAACTAAGTGGCTGTCAGTAAAGATTCTAGCTCTCGAGTATCTTGGTTGAAAAGTTTTTACAAAGATATTCCCCAGAACTGAACTGTGTCCTAAATGCTAAATAAGAAATTTGATAACCTACTTTCTAAAAAATGTTATTTCTAAATAATAATAACAGTAGCAATAATAATAATTACAATTTAAGATTCTTTCTTAATAGTGTCATTATAACAACTCAGTGTTAATTACTTTGAAACCATTAAGAGAAATTTGTTTCAAATAGACACAATAGTAAGGGTTTTTTACTTTATTAATTCAAGCGAGCCCAAAGGAAACTATTGCTGATATTCACTGTCTTGTCAAAGCAATTTTTTTAAAAGCTGAAGAGTATGACTCATAATATAGAATAAACATGGCAAAGGTTTGTTTAACTTATTAATGAGGTTTATCAGTCAGGCTTCAATCAGGTAAGCAGAAAAAGTAAGATATATGGATATACCCCTCCTCCTACCAAACACATTTGTTGATTTGCTTATTTATTGTTTTATTCCAAGTAATGGGCTGACAAATTATGAGGGACTGCTTAAGAAAACTTGAAATCCCATAGGTCAGAAAGTCAGGAAGGAAGATCACAAGTAGACTGGCACTCACAGACTCTGGCCAAAGGAGGTCAGCAAAGAATGGTTAGAAGTAGGTTGGAACCCAACAGAACCCAGGGTGTGTCCTCAGGGAAAGCTTAGACCCTTTTTAAGGCCTTCCTATGAACACCTTCTATAGAACTAGGAAACACAGATTCATGTTACAAATGGTTTGTTGTTCAGTCACTCAGTTGTGTCTGACTCTTTGAGAACCCACAGACTATAGGATGCCAGGCTTCCCTGATCCTCACTATCTCCCGGAGTTTGTTCAAACTCATTCACTGAGTTGATGATGGCATCCAACCATTTCATCCTATGTCACTCCTTTCTCCTCCTGCCCTCAATCTTTCCCAGTATCAGGGTCTCTTCCAAAGAGCCGGCTCTTCACATCAGGTGACCAGAGTATTGGAGCTTCAACTTCAGCATCAGTTCTTCCAATGAATATTCAGGGCTGATTTTCTTTAGGATTAACTAGTTTGATTTCCTTTCAGTCCAAGAGACTCTTAAGAGTCTTCTCCAGCATCATAATTCAAAAGCATCAATTTTTTGCCACGCTGCTTTCTTTATGGTTCAACTTTCATATCCATACATGACTACTGGAAAAACCATAGCTTTGACTATAGGGACCTTTGTCTGCAAAGTGATGTCTCTGTTTTTAATACACTGTCTAGGTTTGTTACAGCTTTCCTTCCAAGGAGCAAGTGTCTTTTAATTTCATGGCTGCAGTTACTGTTTGCAGTGATTTTGGAGCCCAAGAATATAAAATCTGTCACTGCTTTCACTCTTTCTCCTTCTATTTGCCACAAAGTGATGGAACCAGATGCTGTGATCTTAGTTTTCTGAATGTTGAGTTTCAAGCCAGCTTTTCCCTTCTCATCTCTCACTCTCCCCAAGAGTGAGAGGCAGAAGAATCACTATTTTTACTTGTGTATTTTTTCCTATGAGGAAATAAGACATAGATCCCAATTTAAAAATAATCAGTTGACAATATAAGATCAATAATAGGAATGAAAATGGTATGTCTATGAAAATTCTTTGCTGGTAAAGCTATATATTATGACATTTCATCCAGTTGATTAATCTTTATCTTTCTAAACTGAGAACCATATCCTATAAAGCAACTATTAAGTAAATGTTCGGAGAAGGCAATGGCACCCCACTCCAGTACTCTTGCCTGGAAAATCCCATGGATGGAGGAGCCTGGTAGGCTGCAGTCCATGGGGTCGCTAAGAGTCAGACACGACTGAGCGACTTCACTTTCACTTTTCACTTTCATGCATTGGAGAAGGAAATGGCAACCCACTCCAGTGTTCTTGCCTGGAGAATCCCAGGGACAGCATAGCCTGGTGGGCTGCCGTCTATGGGGTTGCACAGAGTCGGACACGACTGAGGCGACTTAGCAAGTAAATGTTTATAAGTATACATTTCAAATGTGCCTTGAAGTGACAAATCTGGGGGGAAAATTGGAAAAATCATCTGTGCAAATATTTTTCTTCCTTTGGCTTAAAACAAAAGTTACTTTGTAATAGAGTCACTACATTTGTTATTGACATCTTTAATACAATTGTTTAAAACAATTTTTACCTGTTATATGAATACAGATCCCCTGAAGAAAGAAAGGACAACCAACTCCAGTATCCTTGCCTGGAAAGAGAAGCCTAGACAGAGGACAGAGAAGCCTGGCAGGCTAGAGTCCAATGGGGTCACAAAGAGTTGGACATGACTAAGGTGACTTAACACTTAAGACATCACTGATGTTATAAATAATAAGACATTCATATCCCAAACTACAAATACTAATGCTGTAAACTAAGTCATATTTATATGAATCAAAACTGTTTTATTTCAGATGTATCAGCAAGTTATTGCAATAAACACATGATAAACATCTAACACATTTCTCTCTCTTCATTCTAACTTCTTTCCCAGTTATCAGCTAATCAGCTATCAACGTCATTATTCTAAAATTTAAGGATCTTTGTTTTACTTTTCTGGCTTAAAATGCTTTGATGATGCACATTGCCTACTGGATAAATGCCATCTACCTAAGCTTGGTAGTCAAGGCCTGTCATGGTGTAGGCTTTATTATCTTTCTAATTTCAATTTTGGCCATGCAGAGTCAGCATCTATTTGCACTATACCTCATCCAAAAGGAAAAGACTTCTTATTTTCCAATTCCTCACACAAGCCTTGCTGTGTCATATTTCCATGTATAATTACCCTTGCAAGAAACAACCTTCGCACACTGTCTTTTGTAAAATCTCCATTCAACTTTTAAAACTCATCTTAGATTCTCTTCCTCTGAGAAAGCGTCCACTCTCCCTTCCTATTCTACAATCCAGCTAAGTAAATTCTTCTAGGTTCTAATCACCCTCTTTGGGGATAACTGTTACAGCTTCCAGCTTATCAGTGATTCAAAAGGCTTTTATATAAGTTGGTTGCACTCTGAGTACTGATGCTTTGCTTTGTTTCTCTTGTTCCCTGAATCTAATCCAGGGTTTAATTAGGTAATAGTTGCCCATTCAAAATAAACATTTGTTGAACACTAAACATATTCAGGTTCTCTGATCTTATGCTGGTTTGGAGAAACTAAAGCAGGTAAGTAGAGAAGCCATTCATCTGAGGTCATGGATATTTTATTACCTTTCTTTACTAGAGAGTCTCAAAGTTTACCCTGCTTTTGAATCCCCTTGTTAAGACACAGATTGCTTGGCTTCCTCCCAGAGTTTGATTCAGTAGGTGTACTGGAGCCAGAAAATTCTAACCAGCATCCAGTTGCCATTCCTGCTGCTCAAAGACAACAATTCAAGAACCACTGCTCTATATCTACATGAAGACCAAGATCCTAAAAGAAAATATGTATATTTAATAAATGCTGGTCTTGTTATTTATAAAGACAACCTAGTACAGAATAGGATTTATTCTGTTTCTTTCTAAATCAAGAAATGAAAAGTATTTTAGGTATTTATATATATTTTATTTTTCAATAGTAAAGATAAATATTCTGAGTTTTCCATCATAATTATATATTTCCCTCCCCATTATATTACTTTCCCATATGTTTAACAGATATATTTAAACATATTTTTTATAATAGTTTTCTTTCAAAATAGTGGACATTTTTTTTTTCAGGAGAAGAGAGATTATCATAACCATCTATCTTCCTGTGAAAGCAATTGATCCATTATCCAGAAAATTATGTATACAGAATTTAGGGTATAGAAATAAAACATAGAGCTATGGCCAATTGCTTTTTGACAAGTATGCCAAGTCCACTCAATGGGAAAAGAATCTCTTCCAACAAGTGGTGCTGAGACAATTTGATTTCTACATTCAAAAAAAAAATTTATTGGACACCTACCTTATATACAAAAATTATTTTAAAATGGATCAACAAAATAAGTGCTGAAAACCATAAAGTTTTAAAGAAAACATAGCGGTAAATTTTTATGACTTTGGAGTTGTCAATAGATTCTTAAATATGACACCAAAAGCACAGCAACAGCAACAACAAAACATGTTGAACTTTATCAAAATTTCAAACTTTTGTATATTAAAGGACATTATCAAGGAGTTGAAAAGACAGCCTAAAGAATGGGAGAAAATCTTAGATCTGATAAACATTTAAAATTCAGCATATTTAAAAAACTCTTAAAACTCAACAAAAAGCTAAAAAATGGGCAAAGACATACAAATGGCTTATAAGAACTTGAAAAGATGTTCAACGTCATTACTCAGAGAAATGCAAATCAAAACCACAATAAGATATCACAATATTACTTCACATGATATAAGAAAATAAAATTTAAAAATGAAAATGAATGTTAATGAGGATGAGGAGAAACTGGAATTTTGGTGCATTGTTGGTAGCAACATAAAACTGTATAAAGGTAAAATGAGAAAATAGGTTATTCCTCAAAAAACTAAATTTAGCTTTGCCACATTACGTATCCATTCCATATCCATTTATACTCCCTAAAATTGAAAGCAAGAATCTAAACAAATGTTCAGTGAAGTACTATTCACAGTAGCTAAAAGAATTAAAAACAAACAAACAAACAAACAAAGAACCAAGTGTCCATCAACAGATACATGGATAAGCAAATTGTGATATATACATGCAACAAAATATTAAATTCTAAAAAGGAATGAAATTCTAATGCATGTTTCAACATGGAAGAATCTTGAAAATATTGTTTTAAGTGAAATAATCAGACATAAAAGGAAGAATACTGTATGATTTGTATTAATGATCTATCTAAAAGAAGGAAATTCATAGAGACAGAATGTAGGTTGGAGGTTACCAGGAGTTTCCTCTGGGCAGGAAGGGCAATGAAGGAATAGTCAGCAGTGCAGCCCAGAAAAGGAGATATGGACAAGCTTCAGAGGTTCCTGAATGACCTAGCAGACAAAGAGCAAAGCCTGACCACAGAGATCCTGGATTTCCTGTGCCTCAGTTTTCACAGCAGATTGAGGTGGTTTGGCAAATGCTTTATATGCAACATTTTCTGTTCCATCCTTGGAACTGGATTGCTATGGCTTCCTAGTGGCATAACATTTTTGTAGTGTTTTATGCCCTAGGAAATAATCCTGCAATATTCAGGATGGGCTTTCTGGTGAGCTCTGTGAGGTAGCTGAAGAAAATATTTGAAACAAGCTTGCTTGCAACAATTATTAATTATTCTGTTTTATTTGCTTCATATTTACCCTGTGTGCTTCTTTTTGGTGAAAGAAGAAGGGGATGCCCATATTGAAGTTCTTGTGGATGTCCTGATATAGCCAATTGCACTCCATAGGCAAGAGATACAGTTATGAAATGTTATTTTTCTCTCCTAAACTGAAAATCAGAAACTCTTTGAAAAGAGTGTTTAAAAGTTGATGCTGTGGTCTCAGTGAAGTATGCTTTTCCTGATATAATAATCACTCCCAAAACAAGTACAGCGACTACTTAAGACCATTTGTATTCTGGTACAAACTACATGCTTGATCAAACTGTTAAATCCTTGTAACTTGAAATTCATTATGTGTCATTAATATGCCCTTCCAAAGATAAGGAGATTTTAATCATTGCCAATTGTAAATTATTTTAAAGTCTTTTTCAAACAGCTTTGAGATGTGAATATTTAAGGGTAA
>SJYQ01000145.1:204703-246542 GCA_006410935.1 Redunca redunca | reverse complement strand
GTTTACAACTTACTAAGTTTTTCTGTTTTGGCTCTTTTAAAATGTCTACATTTTTAAAACATCTTTTTTTTTAAAAAAAAAATTAAATGTTAAGGTTTTAACTTAATGCTAAAGATTGCTAATTATGTGTAATAAAAAGAATATCTGCAATGCTTAAAGAAACCCAAACACAAAAATAAAAAAAAATTTTTATCAGTGTTGAAGGAAATGATGAATGGTGAGTTATTGTTTAATGCTTACAAAGTTTGTTTGGAATGATGAAAAAGATTTTGATTTAGATAGTGCTGATTGTTGCACATGATTGTTATCATGATTAATGCTACTGAACTGTACACTTAAAATGGTTACTATTGCTATCAACAGGTGAATGGATGAAGAAGTTGTGGTATAATGGGTTATTACTTAGCCATAAAAAGGGATGAAATTGGGCTATTTGTAGTGATGTGGATAGATCTAGAATCTGTCATATAGAGTGAAGTAAGTCACAAAGAGAAAATCAAGTATTCTTTATTAACACATGGCTATGGTTTTTCCAGTGGTCATGTATGGATATGAGAGTTGGACTATAAAGAAAGCTGAGCCCTGAAGAATTGCTGCTTTTGAACTGTGGTGTTGGAGAAGACTCTTGAGAGTCCCTTGGCCTGCAAGGAGATCCAACCAGTCCATCCTAAAGCAGATCAGTCCTGGGTGTTCACTGGTGGGACTGATGTTGAAGCTGAAACTCCAATACTTTGGCCACCTAATGCAAAGAGTTGACTCATTTGAGAAGACCCTGATGCTGGGAAAGATTGAGGGCAGGAGGAGAAGGAGACAACAGAGGATGAGATGCTTGGATGGCATCACTGACTCAGTGGACATGGGTTTGGGTGAACTCTGGAAGTTGGTGATGGACAGGGAGGCCTGGCGTGCTTCTGTTCATGGGGTCACAAAGAGTTGGACACTACTGAGCGACTAAACTGAACTGAACTGAACTGAACAGGTGATTCACTTTGTTGTACAACAGAAATTAAAACAACAGTATAAAGAAATTATACATCAATCATAAAAGAAAAAAGGTGAACACTAATAAAAGAGAAGACACATACACACACACACACATACACAAAGAAGCAACATTCTATAAAGATGGAGGGAAGATGAGCATGTTACAGAATCAAGCCTGGGAACTTGAGAATTGCTGGCCTCCATCAGAAGCTAGGAAGCTGCAAGAAGTTTTTTTTCCCTCAGAGGTTTCAGAGGGAGCATATTTATGCAAACACCTTGGTTTTGGACTTTCTAGCCTCCAGAATTGTGCAGAATTATGAGACAGTGTTTTTTCTTTATTAATTTTTAATTGTTTTACAATGTTGTGTTGTACTTTTTTTTTTTTTTTTCACACCACAAGGCTTGTGGAATCTTAGTTGCTTGATCAAGGATTGAACCCAGGTCCTCAGTAGTGAAAGCATGGAGTCCTAACCACTGGACCACCAGGGAATTCCCTAGAGGAAATTTCTCATCATGTTTTTTTTCTTTATTAGGATGAACATTCTGATCTGTATCTTATTTATTTTAAAGCTTTCCTTGGAGTTTGAAGAAGTTACATAGCCAGTAGAAATTGTAAACTACAAGATGTCCTGAAGGATGTTGGCCACTCAGAGAACATTTATGGGACAAAGATTTCATAATTCAAATGCAGTTGGAGGTACAACCTGGTTTTGATCATTTCTCTGTGCTCTAGAATAAATTTAGTACACATTTCTAAATTTAAAAAAAATGGTTACTATTGCACAAGAAAGAAAAAAGAGGGAGTAGAAAGAAGCAGATAGAGATCAAGGCTATGTTAAGCTCCAAAGGCAAGAAATACTAACAATTACATAGTTTTTTTTTCACTATATCCTAGGCTTTTCTAGATGGCTCCTCTAGGCCCTCCTGCGCCCGCGCAGCCACCGCTCCTAGGGTGTTTCCTCTGGGCCGCCACTGACCTCGGCCGCCGTCCCTGACCCCGATAGTTTTATATATGCTGAATCTGAGTGAACTCCGGGAACTGGTGATGGACAGAGAGGCCTGGCGTGCTGCTATTCATGGGGTTGCAAAGAGTCTGACATGACTGAGCGACTGAACTGAACTGAAGCTCCAATACTTTGGCTGCCTGATGCGAAGAGCTGACTCATTGGAAAAGAACCTTATGCTGGGGAAGATTGAAGCCAAAAGAAGAGAGCAGCAAACGATGAGAATGTTAGATAGCATCACCAGCTCAAAGGAGATGAACTTGAGCAAACTCTGGGAGATAATAGAGAACAGGGAAGCCTGGTGTTAGTGCAGTCATAGGGTAGCAAAGAGTTGGACACGACTTAGCAACTGAACAACAAACTATATACGTTAGCTCACTGAATCCACACAGCAGCAATATTATTATTTGCCTCATCTAAGAAGAAGGCAATGGCAACCCACTCCAGTACTCTTGCCTGGAAAATCCCCTGGGCGGAGGAACCTGGTAGGCTACAGTCCATGGGGTCGCACAGAGTTGGACACGACTGAAGCGACTTAGCAGTAGCAGCATCTCATCTATGAGAAAATAAGGCACAGAAAGCTTAAATAATTTGTGAGCATCATGTAACTAGCAGATGAAAGAGCCAATTTTTGAACCTGGAAAGTCTGTCTCCAAACCTATGCTTTTTAATTATGCTTGCATTCTAACCTTGCGTTGCTGCCCTAACGATCACTCTGTTAAATGCTCAACGAGGAAATTGAATCAAGAACTAAAAAGGAAGCAGGAGGCTAAGGGAAGTCAGTCTATTTTTTTGGTTACTCTGGTTTCATAAGACAATAACCTTGATGAATCTAATTCCCAAATGACAAATTTTGTATGCCTTTGGTGTGCATACTGCCTCCTCAAGTGACTTTTGAAAGTGATGAGCTATGATGACTCTCTGTTATCTGATGGAGTCATTGAATACTTTCTTTGCACTCTTTTTTTTTAGCAATTGGTAATTATTTTGTTAAAACAGATATTTTTCAGCTTTATTCAGGTATAAGTGACAAATGAAATTGTAAGCTATTTAAAGAATATGATGTAGTGATTGATACATTGTAAGAGGATCACCCCATCAAATCAATTGAATCAACTAATACATCCAGTCACCCCAATACTTCCCCCCCGAACCAGGTTTTGTGTGTGTGTGAGAACATGTAAATTCTACCCTCCTAGCAAATTCCAATTGGACCATACAGTGTTATCAACCATAGTCACTATGTTAATAATGAGATACTCAGTCCTTATTTATCTTATCACTGAGAGGTTTTATCTCCAAACCCTATTCCCTGGTGCCCAGCCCCTGGAAACCATTTTCCACTTTCTGCTTCTGTGAGTTTGACTTTTTGCTAGACTCAGGTATAAGTGATACCAACAGTATTTGTCTTTCTCTGTTTGTCTTACTTCACTTAGCTTAATGCCCTCCAGGTTCACTCAGTTCAGCTCAGTCGTGTCCGACTCTTTGCGACCCCATGAACTGCAGCACTCCAGGCCTCGCTGTCCATCACCAACTCCCGGAGTTCACTCAGACTCATGTCCATCGACTCTGAGATGCCATCCAGCCATCTCATCCTCTGTTGTCCCCTTCTCCTGCTGCCCCCAATCCCTCCCAGCATCAGAGTCTTTGCCAATGAGTCAACTCTTCACATGAGGTGGCCAAAGTACTGGAGTTTCAGCTTTAGCATCATTCTCTCCAAAGAAATCCCAGGGCTGAGCTCCTTCAGAATGGACTGGTTGGATCTCCTTGCAGTCCAAGTGACTCTCAAGAGTATTCTCCAACACCACAGTTCAAAAGCATCAGTTCTTCAGCCCTCAGCTTTCTTCACAGTCCAACTCTCACATCCATACATGACCACTGGAAAAACCATAGCCTTGACTAAATGGACCTTAGTCGGCAAAGTAATGTCTCTGCTCTTCAATATGCTATCTAGGTTGGTCATAACTTTTCTTCCAAGGAGTAAGTGTCTTTTAATTTCATGGCTGCAATCACCATCTGCAGTGATTTTGGAGCCCAAAAGAATAAAGTCTGACAGTTTCCACTGTTTCCCCATCTATTTCCCATGAGGTGATGGGACCAGATGCCATGATCTTCATTTTCTTAATGTTGAGCTTTAAACCAACTTTTTCACTCTCCACTTTCACTTTCATCAAGAGACTTTTTAGTTCCTCTTCACTTCCTGCCATAAGAGTGGTGTCAACTGCATATCTGAGGTGACTGATATTTCTCCTGGCAATCTTGATTCCAGGTTGTGCTTCTTCCAGCCCAGCATTTCTCATGATGTATTCTGCAAATAAGCTAAATAAGCAGGGTGACAATATACAGCCTTGACGTACTCCTTTTCCAGGTTCACTCATGTTATTGCAAATGGCAGGATTTTCTTCTTTTTTAGGTTTGAATATTTCTCAGTGTGTGTGTGTGTGTGTGTATCACAATTTCTTGATCTATTCTTTTGTTGACGAACACTTAGGTTTTGCACATAACTTGATTATTGTGAAAAGTGGTGCAATACACATGAGAATATAGATAACTCTTTGAGATAATGGTTTTATTTTACTCTATGATATACACCCAGAAGTAGGATTGCTGGATCATATAAAGTAGTTCCATTTATAATTTTTTGAAGAACCACCACACTGTTTTCCATAGTGACTTCACCAGTTACATTTACAAAGTAGATTATTTCTAAAGAGACATTGTGAGAATGAATAATAAAAAATGTTAAGAAATGTGACTTCTTTTACTTTTTAATAAGTGGACTCTTACAATGCTAAGAATATCATAACATAAAAGCTGATCTACATCCTTTCCAATACTTATCTCTTTTCTGCTAATTGTAGCTTCAACTAAACATTAATTTTTATGGAGATGAGAATGCATCTATCAGTATTTAAAAATTCTTGAACAATTATTTTATGCACAAGTAAATGCCAACATCTTCCCATATCAGATATAAATTACAGAGCTATCTTGATGGTATGCTTGCCTATTTCTCTTTTTTTTTACTTTTCAGTATTTTTTCTCATCTAATCACTTAGAGAACTTGGAAACTGTTCAAATGATGAGTTATAATAAAACACAACAAATATATTATCTTTGAATCACATTATTTTCATAGATATGAAAATAGCAATAAAACATGTATGATATTTTTTTAAGATATAAGTACTTTCTGTTAAGTTTTAATAAGCTTAGTATGAGATTTAAAGTATTTTAAGCACAACTCTGAGAAACTTTATATGCTGTGAGCCAATGATGTAAGAAGAGCAGCTCTAGCCTTTTATTAGCAATTATGATTTGTAGCAATCTTTATTGCCAGTTTTCACAACTCTCCTTCCTCTTTTTTCTTCTTCTTCTTTTTCTTCTCTTTTTTCTTACAATCAAGTCTTGAACTGGAGAGTTTGGCTCCTGGGATCAATCTATACCAGACAACATAAAGCAAAACTTCCATCTGGTTCCTTGCTTAAGCTGTTCCTAGCTGGAATTCAGTCATATATAAAACACGTGGCTGTTTCAAATTCAATAGAATTTGAAAGAAAAAGTTTGCTTCTAAGGAGACACTTGTTGATTACTAATAGGTATTATTTGAGGCTAGAAATATTCAGAATTTAGAAGAGCCCTTTGATAACTTCTCTTTTTCATCTGTCACCAGGTTATTGAAGAACCTGAATGATAGGTGTAGGATTTAAACAAGATATTAATCAGTTTTTCATCAACTATTTACTTCAGTTCAGTTCAGCCACTCAGTCTTGTCCGACTCTGCAACCCCATGGGCTGCAGCTCGCCAGGCTTCCCTGTCCATCCCCAACTCTTGGGGCCTACTCAAACTCATGTCCATCATGTCAGGGATTCCATCCAACCATCTCATCCTCTGTCGACCCTTTCTCCTCCCACCTTCAATATTTTCCAGCATCAGGGTCTTTCCATTGAGTTGGTTCTTTGTATCACATGGCCAAAGTATTGGAGTTCCAGCTTTAGCATCAGTTTTTTCAGTGAATATTCAGGACTGATTTCCTTTAGGATGGATTAGTTGGATCTCCTTGCAGTCCAAGGGACTCTCAAGAGTCTTCTCCAACACCATAGTTCAAAAGCATCAATTCTTTAGCATTCAGCTTTCTTTATAGTCTCACATCCATACATGACTACTGGGAAAACCATAGCTTTGACTAGATGGACCTTTGTTGGCAAAGTAATGTCTCTGCTTTTTAATGTGCTGTTTATTTATTGTTTGATGTTTATTCATTTATATTTTTAATTGGAGGATAGTTGCTTTACAATATATATCTCCTCCCTCTCGGTTCTCCTTCCCACTCCTCATCTCACACTTCTAGGTTATCACAGAGCAGCAGACTGGGCTCCCTGTTCATCAACCATTTTAGATTTTCCTTCCTGAGCTTTGAGTCCATCTGAATAGAGATGGCAGCTTTCTGTTTCACCTAGTCTGAGTCAAATAAATTCATTCTCATTTCTAACGGAAAGATTTTATTTCTGTATTTTTCCATCCTCTGAGATTGAGCTGACCTATAGGACTGATGCTAAAGCTGAAGGTCCAATACTTTGGCCACTTGATGGGAAGAACTGACTCACTGGAAAAGACCTTGATGCTGGGAAAGACTGAAGGCAAAAGAAGAAGGGGTGGCAAAGGCTGAGCACACTCCAGGAGATAGTGAAGGACAGGGAAGCCTGGTGTGCTGCAGTCCATGGGGTTGCAAAGAGTCAGACATGGCTGAGTGGCTGAACAACAATGCAATTTTAAGGACATGTGGACACTAAAAATAGTTTAATGGCTACCTGAAATGCAAATTTAACTGGGCATCCTGTATTTTATTTTATGTCAACCATGTTCTTACTATACTAAAAAGTGGATTTATATGGCACTCCTGACGTTTCTCTTGCCATTTCATCTCATGTGGTTGCTCCATCTGAATCCAATTTTCAGAAATATCTAGGAGAATCAGCTTTCGGTCTCTACAATTACATATGCCTTGAAACTTCAAGGGGATACATAACAGTCAGAATCAAAATCTCTCTCTTCTACCCAAGTCCACCTTGATACAAGTTTCTCCAGCTCAGCAACCATGTATTTGGGAGTGTTATGTGATCTTTGCTTTCAGGAGGGCCCCCAGTTTCTATGCATGATTTTGTTGGAGCAAAATTAGCTTTGTTTGGGACAGAAAGAATCACCATATTTCTTAACAGTGACTGAATACTCAGAAGAATGCTTTCCTCTGATGAATTTTAGCCTTTTTCTTATTTGGGCCAGAAGGAGTAACGAAAATGAAGGAAGCAGGAGGTCTGGTCAAATATTAGTAAATTCTGTGACTATATGACCCCAAACTCCTCTTCAGAATGTGGAAAGCTTATTTGCTAATATTCTTTTTGAATCTGTAGTGGGAATTCTGAGACAGTAGAAAAGGTTCCATTCTATTATGATCCATTCACATCCCATTCAATTATATCTCAGATGACTTCCCAAATTGGGAAAATGCAGTCATTTATTTGCATACTTAAGGCAATGGCACCCCACTCCAGTACTCTTGCCTGGAAAACCCCACGGACAGAGGAGCCTGGTAGGCTGCAGTCCATGGGGTCGCTAAGAGTGGGACACAACTGAGTGACTTCACTTTCACTTTTTACTTTCATGCATTGGAGAAGGAAATGGCAACCCACTCCAGTGTTCTTGCCTGGAGAATCCCAGGGACGGGGAAGCCTGGTGGGCTGCCGTCTATGGGGTCGCACAGAGTCGGACACGACTGAAGCGACTCAGCAGCAGCAGCAGCAGTTTCACTTCAATAAGACAGCCTTAGACAATCAAATGTAAAATAGTATTTCTTTTGGGTAACATAATTTCACGTCCTTGAGTTCACATCTTCAATAAATTAAGGTTATCAATCGGTTCATAATTTACCAAATTCTCTCAGTTCAGTTCAGTTCAGTTGCTCAGTCGCGTCCGACTCTTTGCGACCCTATGAATCGCAGCACGCCAGGCCTCTCTGTCCATCACCATCTCCCGGAGTTCATTCAGACTCACGTCCATCGTGTCCGTGATGCCATCCAGCCATCTCATCCTGTGTCGTCCCCTTCTCCTCCTGCCCCCAATCCCTCCCAGCATCAGAGTCTTTTCCAATGAGTCAACTCTTTGCATGAGGTGGCCAAAGTACTGGAGTTTCAGCTTTAGCATCATTCCTTCCAAAGAAATCCCAGGGCTGATCTCCTTCAGAATGGACTGGTTGGATCTCCTTGCAGTCCAAGGGACTCTCAAGAGTCTTCTCCAACACCACAGTTCAAAAGCATCAATTCTTCGGCGCTCAGCCTTCTTCACAGTCCAACTCTCACATCCATACATGACCACAGGAAAAACCATAGCCTTGACTAGACGGACCTTAGTCGGCAAAGTAATGTCTCTGCTTTTGAATATGCTATCTAGGTTGGTCATAACTTTTCTTCCAAGGAGTAAGCGTCTTTTAATTTCATGGCTGCAGTCACCATCTGCAGTGATTTTGGAGCCCCCAAAAATAAAGTCTGACACTGTTTCTACCGTTCCCCATCTATTTCCCATGAAGTGATGGGACCGGATGCCATGATCTTTGTTTTCTGAATGTTGAGCTTTAAGCCAACTTTTTCGCTCTCCTCTTTCACCTTCATTAAGAGGCTTTTTAGCTCCTCTTCACTTTCTGCCATAAGGGTGGTGTCATCTGCATATCTGAGGTTATTGATAATTCTCCCGGCAATCTTGATTCCAGCTTGTGTTTTTTCCAGTCCAGTGTTTCTCATGATGTACTCTGCATAGAAGTTAAATAAGCAGGGTGACAATATACAGCCTTGACGTACTCCTAGCAACCCACATACTATGTGATCTATTGTTAAGTGTTTTGTATTATTTTTCTTCTGTCATTATAATATTGATATGATATTTAGCAAAATGTAACACTAAATACTAAGTTGGAGTTTTGTTTCTTCACTTGTTTTTAGTTAATTTAACATATATTTCCCCCAAAGTTTCATTTCTTTCTGAGAAAGGTGTTATATTTCTTCAGTAAGGGCAGTACATATTAGTGCAGTGAAACAATGTTTAATAAAATAATTCTTTCAGGGTTCAAAGGAAGTAATGCCTCTGAAAAATGAGAGCAACACATATTTTCAAACTGGCTTGAAGAAAATGAAATATTATTGAAAAAAATAACATAGCATATGAGAGTGAAGAAACTGAAACTCCAGCAAAACTGATTGCATGATGGACAGCAAACTTAAGTCAGAGACAAACATATAATAATATTTTTAATTTTTCAGCATGAGCTCCTAGGTCCACAGATAGAAAAATGAAAATAGAAAAAGAAAGGGACTCAAACCATATAATGGTATTTTATGCTATTTATACATATGATGTTCTGTTGTCTTAATCTAATTTTTTGTAGTTAGTATCAGAAATATTAGGCTTAATAAAGCAATACTGTTTATTATAGGAGAGATGCTAAAAACAAAAACAGAATGTATGGTGATCTAATATCTATTAGCAAAAAGGAATAAAGCCATACAATGGAAATCATACGATCATACAAAAAAGAAAGCCATACAATGTAAAATTTGATATTTTACATTACGTTTCACTCAGTATGAAGAAAATAATGAAAACATCTGCCAAAAATGGTAAATAAAAGAGGATGTATTGAACTTTATTCTTAACTCTACCTAGGTAACATTAGTTTAGAATGAAGATTGGCAAACTTTTTCTGTAAAGGTCTAGATTGTAAATATTTTAGGATTTGTGAGGCTTACAATCTTTAAAGCAACCACTCAACCCTGCTGTTGTAGCAAGAAAGCAAAGATAACATATAAATGGTTAAGTATGGATGTGTTACAATAAAATTATTTATAATCCAGTCTGTTAGTTAGATTTGTCCCAAGGGCCAGAGTTTGTTCACCTCTTTTCTAGAATAAGTACACGAAATATTATTACCACTCTAAAGCACAGAGACTGTCTTCTGACCCTGATTAACTTCTCAGTTTGCAAATAATTGTCAGTCTGGTTCACTCCAGTCTTAATTTCACACCAAGCCTTGTCCTCCCTTTGAAAGTCATGATTGGTGTATTGAAGGGCCTATTAATTTTTTCATAGCTAGAGATCTTAAAGAGAATGGACTTTAAATAAGATCTAATAAGCTGCCAAGCTGCTTGTGGTTTTAAACTGATGAAAATGTTGAGACAACAAAGTCTGCTATTCAAAAACAAATAGTAGAGGAGATTTTTAGAGGGGATTATGCTTTTCTTAATTCATTTGGTTTTATTTTTAACTTGACTTAGGGAGAATTCAAGTATAAGACCTAGGTAATTTTGCTTTGAACAGTGGAAATTTCTTATCATACGTTTATAATTTATTTATAAGAAATAAAAGGCATTTTAATTAATTAGCATTCTTTCAGCTAGAGCTCTTTCTGCACACTAGATCTCTTCCTTGAAATGATTTTCCTGATGCACTGCTCCATGTGATTAATAGTACTGTGACTTTAAAAATAGCCTTTTGATGGTCATGCATATCTGTCTCCACCTCCAAATATCAAATGTATATGATTATTTTTCAGTAATTCATAAAAATTCAACAGGTATTCATAGCAACATTGTATGTATTTGATGTTAGGCACCAGATGAATTTTTGCTATGTATAGATATAGGTTTGAGTTGCTATTTTTGAAATCAATTAAAAAAAAAAGAATAAATCCTCCAATTGAAAACAAAATAAATGTACTCTTATACATAAGGCAATATGTCTAGCATCAATATCTTAAACCACCCAGGGTGAGATAATGATGAATCCTATGTGAACTGAATGCCCTTCTGAAAATTTCCAGTGAACTTTGTTGCAGTTGAAAACTTTGGACTAGTTTCCAAAGTTATTTAAAGATTTAGATGCCTTGGCTTCAATTTTCTCTTCCTCTGGTTCCCCTAGAGACAAATCCTTGCTGCATTTTATTCTGTCTCTGAGCCACTTTTGGTTTGGTTTCTTTCCTTAACTGTAACAAGAAAAATTAGGGGGCTAAAATTAGGTGCTCTTTAGTGCTATCATGAACAGATTTATCAGATGCTTACCAAACTGCAGTTATATTTATTAAAGTTGCTGTGAACACTGAACCACTGGTCTTAGGGAAAATATAGGGTTAGATTTCTGGGAGTGGCTGTTACATTTTTTTGTCAGTTAATCAGTACATAATCTCATGTGTGTTTTTTTGTACATTCTATGCATGTCTACAAATGTACATGAAACTACTTTGAATATTGATTTTGGGGTTACAAAAGAATTTTAATGAGTAGGTGAATTTATATATATGGAATCTGTAATAATGAAGATGGGCTTTCCTGGTAGCTCGGCTATTAAAGAATCTGCCTGTGATGCAGGGGACCCCTCGATTCCTGGATTGGGAAGATCCCCTGGAGAAGGGAATAGGTTATCTATTCCAGTATTCTTGCCTGGAGAATCCCCATGGACACAGGAGCCTGGCGGACTACAGACCATGAGGTCACAAAGAGTCATACATGACTAAGCACAGCACACCACAGCAATAAGAAAGACTGACTATATTTCTGCCCTATTTTCTTCCTTTAAGGCATGCTTTCTACTTAGCTTTCTTTTTAAAGTTATAACAAGATGGTAAGGAGATAGATTCCTTTTATTATTTGATTTATAAGTTTTTCCACTTAATTTGGCAAGGACTGACATTAGTCTTTATTGATACTATTATGAGGACTTGATTTCCTTTTTGGTAACAGATAGAAAAAAAAAAGGTTGACCAGTTGATATAGCAGACAATCATATATAATTTAATTGTCTTAAGGTGCAAACTCTTATAAAGTAGTACTAAAGAATGGAATGGGCTTCCGTTGTGGCTCAGTGGTAAATAATATACCTATCAATTCAGGAGACATGGATTCTATCCTTGGGTCAGGAAGGTGCCCTGGAAAAGAAAATGGCAACCCACTCCAGTATTCTTGCCAGGGAATCCCATGGACAGAGAAGCCTGGTAGGCTACATTCTATGGGGTTGCAAAAGAGTCAGACACAACTTAGTGACTAAGCAACAACAATAAGAAATGGAATAAAATATATTATTTAGTTGTCTTACAACATTTTTAGCTTCTGCCTAAATGATGCAAATCTGTGAAAAATTAACTCTTTTCTGACTATTTTAAGTTAGGTATTTTGAAAGTCCAAATTCTATGTTAGATAAAAAATAATTATTTGCACACATGGTTAAGTCGTCTTAGCATTCTAGAAAAAATATGATTGTAAAATTTGAGTTTATTAAAATAAAATCACATAGTATCATATCATTTTTATTTCTCCTAAGGAAGTCTTGGGCTTCCCAAGTGGCACTATTGGTAAAGAACTCTGCCAATGCAGGAGACATAAGAGATGTTGGTTGGATGCCTGGATCAGGAAGATCTCCTAGAGGAGGGCATAGAAGCCTACTCCAGTATTCTTGCCCGGAGAATCCCATGGACAGAGGAACCTGGTGGGCTATGGTTCATAGGGTTGCGAAGAGTTGGATACAACTGAAGTAACTTTGCACAAACACATGCAAGAGTGTTTTAGAATGTATACAGTTATCCTTTTCAGATCAGACCCAAACAAAATAATAGCCTAGAATAGTTTTGACTCAGTTCCCTTTACCTGGTAAGACTTAAGCCCCAAGAGGAAAGATACTCTGACTCTCGTGATCAAGGTTGTTTCATTTATTTATACCATAATGCTTGACACATACTAGGTGCTCAATAAATGTTGGCAAATAAATGAACAAATGACTCAGTTTATAAATATTACAACCTAGAGAATCAGGGAAGGTTTATCCTCTAAAGTTAATCACTCTAGGGGTTTAAGAGTTAAAAAAAAAAAAAAACTTTTAAAACACTTTTATTTTTTCCAATCATGCTGATTTCAATATATTATTACTTTTACAATAATCTATGCTTCCTTGTATGCAGGTCAGGAAGCAACAGTTAGAACTGGACATGGAACAAAAGACTGGTTCCAAATAGGAAAAGGAGTAAGTCAAGGCTGTATATTGTCACCCTGATTATTTAACTTATATGCAGAGTACATCATGAGAAATGCCAGGCTGGATGAAGCACAAGCTGGAATCAAGACTGCCGGGAGAAATATCAATAACCTCAGATATGCAGATGACACTACCCTTATGCAAAAAGTGAAGAGGAACTAAATAGCCTCTTGATAAAAGTGAAAATGGAGAGTGAAAAAGTTCAACTTAAAGTTCAACATTCAGAAAACTAAGATCATGGCATCTGGTCCTATCAATTCATGGCAAATAGATGAGGAAATAGTGGACACAGTGGCTGACTTTATTTTTCTGGGCTCCAAAATCACTGCAGATGGTGACTGCAGCCATGAAATTAAAAGAGGCTTGCTGAAAAGCTCAAATATGAAAGTGAAATCAATAAGTTCACTATAGAATAATAGAAAAGTGCCTCCTTTTTGGAAGAGTTAAGACAATATTTCTTTAACAGAATGCAAAAGATAGCTAACCATAAAGGAAAATAGTCATAAGCTAGAGTACTTTGAAACTAAGAAATTCTGTTTATTTAAAGACATAAATAATATAGTGAAAAGGCAAGCCACAGTGTGGGATAAGATATCTACGATGCATATAATAAAAAGTGCCTGTTTGCTGAAGCTATAAACTATAAATAAGTAAGAAAAATAGAAAGTTTTAAAAAATTGGCCATAAGAAATAAATAGGCACTTCAAAGGAAAGTTTATATATATGCCCAAGGAACATTTAACATGTTGCTTAATCTCAGTGATACTTAGTTAACAACAACCAAAAGAAAGTAAGTTAATCAAGAAGATATGATTGCACCACTACCAGAAGAGTTAAAAATAGCATTAATATATGTACATTTGACTATGCCAAAGCCTTTGACTGTGTGAATCATAACAAACTGTGGAAAATTTTTCAAGAGATGGGAATAACAGACCACCTTACATGCCTCCTGAAATTAAAACCAGACATGGAACAAAAGACTGGTTCCAAATAGGGAAAGGAGTACATCAAGGCTGTATATTGTCACCCTGCTTATTTAACTTATATGCAGAGTACATCATGAGAAATGCTGGACTGGATGAAGCACAAGCTGGAATCAAGATTGCTGGGAAAAATATCAGTAACCTCAGATATGCAGAGGATGCCATACTTACGGCAGAAAGCAAAGAAGAACTAAAGAACCCTTGATGAAAGTGAAAGAGGAGAGTGAAAAAGTTGGCTTAAAGCTCAACATTCAGAAAACTAAGATCATTGCATCTAGTCCCATCACTTCATGCAAATAGATGGGGAAACAATGGAAAGAGTGACAGACTTTATTTTGGGGGCTCCAAAATGACAGCGGATGTTGACTGCAGCCATGAAATTAAAAGATGCTTGCTCCTTGGAAGGAAAGTTATGACTGACCTAGACAGAATATTAAAAAGCAGAGACATTATTTTGCCAACAAAGGTCCCTCTAGTCAAAACTATGGTTTTTCTAGTAGTCATGTGTGGATGTGAGAGTTGGACTATAAAGAAAGCTGAGCACTGAAGAATTGGTGCTTTTGAACTGTGGTGTTAGAAAAGTCTCTTGAGAGTCCCTTGGACAGCAAGCAGATCCAACTGGTCAATTCTAAAGGAAATCAGTCCTGAATATTCACTGGGAGAACTTATGCTGAAGCTGAAACTCTAATACTTTGGCCTCCTGATTCAAAGAACTGACTCATCGGAAAAGACCCTGATGCTGGGAAAGATTGAAGGCAAGAGAAGAAGGGAACGGCAGAGGATGAGGTGATTGGATGGCATCACTGACTCGATGTACATGAGTTTGAGCAATCTCCAGGAGTTGGTGATGGACAGGGAAGCCTGGCATGCTGCAGTCCATGGGATGTCAAAGAATTAGACATGAATGAGCAACTGAACTGAAAGAACTGACATAAGTGGAATATGAAAATATGGTACAGATGAACCTATTTGCAGAGCAGGAATAAAGACGCAGATATAGAGAGCAGACATGTGTACACAGAGGGGGAAGGCGAGGGTGGGACAAACTGAGAAAATAGCTTTGACATATATATACTACCACGTGTAAAACTGGCTTCCCTGGTGGCTCAGACAGTAAAGAATCTGCCTGCAATGTGGGAGACCTGGGTTCAAATCCTGGGTTTGGAAGATTCCCTGGAGGAGGGCATGGCAACCCACTCCAGTATTCGTGCTTGGAGAATCTCCATGGACAGAGAAACCTGACAGGTTACAGACCATGAGGCTGCAAAGAGTAGGACACAACTGAGAAACTAGCAGCAGCAGCAGCAGCAGCACGTACAAAACAGATAGCTAGTGGGTGGCTGCTGCATAGCACAGGGAGTTCAGCTTTGTGCTCTGTGATGACCTAGCACGCCAGGCCCCCCTGTCCATCACCAACTCCCGGAGTTCACTCAGACTCACGTCCATCGAGTCCGTGATGCCATCTAGCCATCTCATCCTGGGTCGTCCCCTTCTCCTCCTGCCCTCAATCCCTCCCAGCATCAGAGTCTTTTCCAATGAGTCAACTCTTTGCATGAGGTGGCCAAAGTACTGGAGTTTCAGCTTTAGCATCATTCCTGCCAAAGAAATCCCAGGGCTTATCTCCTTCAGAATGGACTGGTTGGATCTCCTTGCAGTCCAAGGGACTCCCAAGAGTCTTCTCCAACACCACAGTTCAAAAGCATCAATTCTCCGGTACTCATCCTTGTATACATATAGCTGATTCATCTTCCTGTACAGCAAAAATGAACACAACATTGTGAAGCAATTACATTTAAAAAAAAAATAGCATTGCTAATAATGCCATGTGGTGATAAACATATGGACCACTATAGCTCCACACACTGCTCATATGTTTACAAATTGTAGCTACTTTTGAAAACTATATGATATCACTTACTGAATTGAACAGATAGTCTATGATACTTGCAAATCACCAATTAAGAGCTTTACATGGTCAAAGAAAAGAAGTTCCCCCAAAGTAGATGAAACTATGATATGTTTGGTACTGGGACGTCTGTAAAAAGAGTTTTCGTTACCAGGTAAGAGTGGGGACAGAAAGGAGAAATTTCTTAGCTTCATTTAAGAATGGAAGACAATTCTAAGCAATGGGTGTGAAAGATTCCTGCATAGCATAGAACTAACATTAAAGCATCAAATATCAATTTATTTTTTGGTCAATACCTGCTTTATTGTAAACCTTGAGTAAATATTATTATCTGTTATTAATAAATAAATATTAGTGAAAAAGACCTCCATTTTTGAGGCTTTGGGGATTTTAATGCTAAAACCTTAAAGCCTTCATTTATTTTATTTTAAAGCATCAAATATCAATTTGACAGAAAATTCCTACTGACTTTCAGCAGAGGCTACAAAGCCTTCAGCAGCATTTGACTCAACTGATGACAAAATAAAACTGTAAGTTTAGACAAATAAGAAATGCTCACAAAACTTTCCCTGACATAGCACAGAAATACAATGAAAATGCCCAATCTGATTGGATCACACATCATTTGTGAATTAATAAGTCTAAAGTTCAGTTCAGTTCAATCGCTCAGTCATGTCCAACCTTTTGTGACCCCATGAATTGGAGCACGCCAGTCCTCCCTGTCCACCACCAACTCCTGGAGTTCACTCAAACTCATGTCTTTCGAGTCGGTGATGCCATCCAGCCATCTCATCCTCTGTCGTCCCTTTCTCCTCCTGCCCTCAATATTTCCCAGCATCAGGGGCTTTTCAAATGAGTCAGCTTTTTGCAACAGGTGGCCAAAATATTGGAGTTTCAGCTTCAGCATCAGTCCTTCCAATGAACACCCAGGACTGATCTCTTTTAGAATGGACTGGTTGGATCTCCTTGCAGTCCAAGGGACTCTCAAGAGTTTTCTCCAACACCACAGTTCAAAATAATAGATTCTTCAGCATGCAGCTTTCTTCACAGTCCAACTCTCACATCCATACATGACCATTGAAAAAACCATAGCCTTGACTAGATGGACCTTTGTTGGCAAAGTAATGTCTCTGCTTTTGAATATGCTATCTAGATTGGTCATAAGTTTCCTTCCAAGGAGTAAGCATCTTTTAATTTCATGGCTGCAATCACCATCTGCAATGATTTTGGAGCCCCCCAAAATAAAGTCTGACACTGTTTCTACTGTTTCCCCAACTATTTCCCATGAAGTGATGGGACAGGATGCCATGATCTTAGTTTGATTAATGTTGAGCTTTAAGCCAACTTTTTCACTCTCCTCTTTCACTTTCATCAAGAGGCTTTTTAGTTCCTCTTCACTTTCTGCCATAAGGGTGGTGTCATCTGCATATCTGAGGTTATTGATATTTCTCCCAGCAATCTTGATTCCAGCTTGTGCTTCTTCCAGCCCAGCATTTACCAAACATAAGTCTAATATAAATTGTGCCTTAAAGAGGCATACTGTCAATATTTTTTCCTTTCTAAGTCTTCCATAAAATTATTTTGCACATTACGAACATTGGCATATGAGATTTGATGATGTTCCATGATGTTGCCTCTGTGTGTTAATTCTCATACATATTCATAGAACAAAGAAAAGGGGAAAATATATATGCAGAAAAATATTGAAAGTGTTTTAAGAATTTAATTTTAACATATGACTTTTCTATGTTTCTAAACTTTAAATATTTTAATACTGGGCATCCTTAAAAGTCTAAAATCTGACCAGTGCTAAGGAGCAATACTTTGGCCACCTGATGTGAAGAGCTGACTCATTTGAAAAGACCCTGATGCTGGGAATGATTGAGGGCGGGAGAAGGGGTTGACAGAGGATGAGATGATTTGATGGCATCACCAACTCAATGGATACGAGTTTGAGTAAACTCCAGGAGTTGGTGATGGACAGGGAGGCCTGGCATGCTGCAGTCCATGGGGTCAGACACAACTGAGCGATTGAACTGAACTGAACTGAAGGAGCATGAGGGGGCTTGCTTGTAAAGAAATCTGTGATGATTTAAATGTCTAAAACCACTATTCCCAACAAATTGATTCAAAAATTATTAGGGTATCAAGGTTTAGAGATCCAGCCACAGAATTTCTGATTCTCCATCTCAGTTAGAATTCTGAAATTTGTTTTTAAAGAACTCCACAGGTGATACTGATGCAAACTTAGGTTGGGGAACTATTACTGAATATCTCATTAAATGATTTTCCATAATGGGAGAAGTACTTATGTCAAATTAAGAAGTGATTACCCACAATAGCCACAACTTATTGAACATCTTCTAGACAGCCACTAGACTCATTAAATTTATAGAAATAATGAGGCAGATATTAAAACTCCATTTTTATAGATATGTACTCTTAATCTCCATGTATCTCTATGTTTAGGCCAATGAATTTGTATAGCAGAGGTCATAAGTTAATAATGAACTCTATGTTGTACTCAAAAGTCAATAATAAGCCCATGTACTCTTTCTTTTTCTTCTTGTTTTCTGTATTCAGGCTAAGTCACTTTGCAAGACAAAACAAAGACAAGAGGTATTATCGATTCTCTGTGAATTTTCTCATACATCAAGCTTATTAAATAATGGGAAATATCATGTAGGCTACTCAGATGACTTTGAATATAAGGAAGGGCATTTCATTCCTCCACTGTAGTAGGCAACAGTTAAAAAAAATACCGAACAAAAGCAAAGCACATTTCTAAAATCACTCTCTGGTAATTTTTTTCTACCACATTTTCTTATCAAATACCAATTTTTAAATTATTCCATGCTTTGTACAGCAATGACACAAAGGAAATATGGATTTTTAAAAAATATAAATTTATTTATTTTAATTGGAGGCTAATTACTTTACAATATTGTATTGGTTTTGCCATACATCAACATGAATCCACCACAGGTATACACGTGTTACCCATCCTGAACCCCCCTCCCACCTCCCTCCCTGTACCATCTCTCTGGGTTGTCCAGATATTAAGCATAGTTTTTAAGCCACAAAAATAAGACTTTAATATAGAATATACTCTAATGCTTGTTCTGAGCAGACTTTTAGTAGAGTAGAAGATATCTTATGTTTTCAGTGAGATAAACTTTAAGAACAGTGTCCTGAGACAAGATAAATATATAGACAAACAAATAAAAGTGAAAAAATAGTTTGCTACTGTTATTTAATAACTTTGCTGGAAATTACGTCCCTTTGCAACATGAGAAATTTACCAAGAAATCATGTAGGGTTTAAAAAGCTTTCCTATTCTTTTATTTAGTAATATGATAATGTAGTATGGTTCCAGTTCTATTTATTTTTACTTCATTTGCTCAATGAAGAACAAATATAACAAATTCTCACATTAAGAAACGTCAATGAACTCACTCACATTCTATAATAATTTGTTATTATAGAATTTAAGATGAGCTAGACAGAAGTGTTTTCTTTTTACTAGTAGGTAAATCGGAGAAGGCAATGGCACCCCACTCCAGTACTCTTACCTGGAAAATCCCATGGATGGAGGAGCCTGGGAGGCTGCAGTCCATGGGATCGCAAGAGTCGGACAAGACTGACTGACTTCACTTTCACTTTTCACTTTCATGCATTGGAGAAGGAAATGGCAACCCACTCCAGTGTTCTTGCCTGGAGAATCCCAGGGATGGGAGCCTGGTGGGCCGCCGTCTATGGGATCACAGAGTTGGACATGAAGCGACTTAGCAGCAGCAGCAGTAGATAAATAATAATTTTGATTATACAATTAATAAAGTCAATGAAATTTCAAAATAAACTGTTTTTAAAAGTTGATCTTAGCTTATAAATAAAAGCTACTAATTATCAATTTATTTCATGTATTCACTTCAACAGGATCAGCAGAACTTCGAATTGGAAACAGCTGCTGAGTGTGAGAGAGAGGGTGGGTGGAGGGTATTGATACAGAAATGTGTAAGGCATGGAGTCTTGCTGTGAGTTGTCACGTAGGTGAACCTAAGTGCCACTTCCTTCATTGTTTCTTACCGATATTCTCTTTGCTCTGAAGGATTTCTCCCTCAGGAGCAGTATGTTCTTTAACAATAATTAAAACATAGAAGAGGTGAGATTTTTGAAATGAAAATTATCTTACTTCCCTACTTTTATATCTGATTTCAAAATTCCCAACAAAACTCAGAATTTCCAAGGTCACACCTGTACCCTAGCCAAGTATAACACACTTCTCTAAATCCTTCCTTGGTAGCTCAGATGGTGAAGAATCTGTCTGCAATGCGGGAGACCTGGGTTCCATTCCTGGAATGGGAAGATCCCCTAGAGGAAAGAATGACAGCCCACATCAGTATTCTTGCCTGGAGAATTCCACAGAGGATTCTGGTGGGCTACAGCCCATGGGGTTGCAGAGAATCAGATGTAACTGAGTGACCAACACTTTCTCTAAATCCTGCACTGGGTTTACAGCGCTTTATTTAGAGTCTTCACCAACACAGGCAACTTGAATTTATTTGGCTGCCCAGTAGTTTTTAAATCCCAGGACAATTTTCTGTAGAAGGATTTTAGTTGGATGAGAATTTCTCCTTAATATGTCAACCAGAAGAAGGGATAATTGTGATGGAGGAGGTGGGAAAGGAGATCCTGTGCGGTACCTTTACTGGAAGTACCTGGCTAGACAGCACATATTTGAGGTTCAGGAAATTGACTTTCTTAAATCACCCATGCCATGCCCTTGGAAAGCCTCTGTGTATTCTCAAGAATTCAAGTTTTAAGTTCATTGATTTAGAAAATTTCAATAATTTGCAAAAGGCCACTACAAGATTAACTTGGAGTTCAAAATTCCTGACTTCAAATGATTAAGTTCTTAACCACTGGACTATACAGTCCATTCATCTTTATTAAAATAAATTCTATGTAGAAAGGTATTCCCATAAGTCTTAGTATTTGCTAGTACTGGACTGTCTCATTTAAATCTCTCACTGTACACTGATACTATTTTAATAGCTTTGATCTGTAACTACATCTTTTTACAAGGATGTTTTTCACAAAGTTTTAATTTCTGGAAATTGAATTTAAGCCTTGGAAGATAGTATATCAGTTGGAAATATCAAATAAACTTTCTGTATTTCAATTTAGGAAATTTTATAGTAGTGATGTAATGATATTTAAAAGCAATTGTTTTGTGTGTGTTCAGATTTTATAGTTTGGCTGTTCTAAGCTTCTCTAGTTTTTTGTTCTACTTTTACATTAATACAATGCTACAACATTATTATAAGTTAAACATTTCAAGCATCATTCATTAAGAAAACCTCACAATTTTGTTCTAGAAACATTAATCATAGTAATTGTACTAAATTAATACTGTACATTCAAAATAATCTGTTTGCCTCTGCCAGCTGGAAATGTATTTCTCACTGGGGAATAACATACAACTGCTATACAGAGACCAAGCTGATGTTCTTCTTCCAGAGTGTTTTGTTTTGCACTGTTGAGGGAGGTTATAATATACTTCTTGTATTTTCTCAAAATACTGTGGCTTACCACCCATACATTGCTTTGAGGTATCGATAACATTGCACTTGCCTATAAAGTCCAGAAAAGGAGGGCAAGAGTGAGGGAAAGTGAAAACATGGAAGGGAGAAAGGGAGGACAGAGAAAAAGAAGGAAGGAAAGAAGGAAAAGAAGAAAAGAAGTGAGACATAGAAAATAAGTTTAGGCTTGGGAGGAAGCTTAGGTATCAACGAGGTTAATTATTTCACATATGGATCGGCATATCATCATTCAGGGCAAATTTAGGACTAAAATGCATATTTTTTATTAAATATCAGAGAAAAATGAATCAATTTTTCATTAAATAAGTAAGATTACATGAGAGAGAAATGTATTGCTATTAAGGTTGTTTGTAAAGAATTAGTTAAAATGATAAATTATGTAATTTCAGTTGGGCAACAAGAGAAGTGAAGACAGTTGTGTAGGTCTATAGAGTGGAGTATAACTGAGACTGAAGAACTTGTGCAATGAGTTATTTGAACAAATGAGCTGGAAGAAGAAGAAAAATTTCCCAAAGATATACTTTCTTTATTGTGAAACAGTCTCTTTTTTAAAAATTCATGTTTGGATGGCTGTCTAGCTTCCTTGTGTTTTATTTGATGTTTCCCCCCTCAGTATTGTGAATAATTCTACAGTTGTGCAACAGTGAAAACCTGTGAGAACTGGGGCCTGCAGTAGATATTTTGGATAGTTAGTGATGTCAAAGGAAGAGCTGTGGTGTCCTGGTTTCTGCTCAGCTGGGTGATCCACTTTAGCTCAAATCCTAACCTGGAAATTATTTTTCCTATCCCAAAGGGAGTAATATCTAACTGTCCCACCTACCAGTGCAGAACTTTGAACATAGATATCTCACCTGCATCCTGAGAAAGTTGTATGCAGATCAAGAAGCAAAAGTTAGAACCGGACATGGAACAACGGACTGGTTCCAAATTGGGAAAAGAGTATGTCAAGGCTGTGCGCTGTCACCTTGCTTATTTAGTTTGTATGCAGAGTACATCATGAGAAATGCCAGGCTGGATGAAGTACAAGCTGGAATCAAGATTGCCAGGAGAAATATCAATAACCTCAGATATGCAGATGACACCACCCTCATGGAAGAAAGCAAAGAGGAACTGAAGAGCCTCTTCATGAAGGTGAAAGAGGAGAGTGAAAAAGCTGATGTAAAGCTCAACATTCAAAAACAAAGATCATGGCATCCAGTCTCATCACTTCATGGCAAAGAGATGGGAAGCAATGGAAACAGTGACAAAATCTTGGGCTCCAAAATCACTGCAGGTGGTGACTCCAGGCATGAAATTAAAAGGTGCTTGCTCCTTGGAAGGAAAGTTATGACCAACCTAAACAGCATATTAAATGCAGAAACATTACTTTGGCGACAAAGATCTGTTTCGTCAAAGCTATGTTTTTTCCAGGAGTCACATATGGATATGTTAGTTGGACCAGAAAGAAGGCTGAGCACCAAAGAATTGATGCTTTTGAACTGTGGTGTTGGAGAAGACTCTTGAGAGTCCCTTGGACTGCAAGGATATTAAACCAGTCAATCCTAAAGGAAATAAGTCCTGAATATTCAGTTCCAATACTTTGACCACCTGAGGTGAAGAGCCGACTCACTGGAAAAGACCCTGATGCTGGGAAAGGTTGAAAGCAGGAGGAGAAGGGGACGACAGAGGATGAGATGGTTGGATAGCATCACCGACTCAATGGACATGATTTTGAGCAAGCTCCAGGAGATGATGAAGGACAGGGAAGCCTGGTTTCCTGCAGTCCATGAGGTCACAAAGAGTGACATGACTGAGGGACTGAACAACACCAACAACAAAAGTGGAGACAGTTGCTCTACCAGGTGGTATAAAAAGAAGTCTTTTCTGGAAACAAATAGCTCATGATAAGTATTTTGCAGAGCTTATTACAGGCAAGGAATTCTCCCTAGCAATATTACTACTAAGACTTCACACTACTATAAATAATCAGAGTATAAGCTTTGTGCATATAAAGTAAGTCCTTACTATTTGACAAAGGGTCTTCAAGCCCTTCAACCATCTGGAGTCACTATCTCTTTTAATATGACTTTACCTCCAATACCATACTTTTTGGGTGGCTCTTACCAAAATTCTGTGAATAATCAAGGGAATGCTTATGTTTCAAGTCAGGACATACGTCATTCTTCTTCCTAGTCTTCTAGAAGGTTCATTCTTGCTAAACATGGTATCACTTTGTCTTCCAAAGAACCACTAAAAAGTTTGTAGGTAGCAATCATTATTGTGAATTTTCTTGGGATGTAGCTTCCTGAAGAATGGCACACAAATGATTTAAAATCAAATATACATTTTTATTCAGATTTATCACAACTGGAAATTCCACACAATTTTATTCTCTTCAGTGTCAAAGCAAATCTGTATGAGCCAGAGTTAAATACTCAAGAAAGACTTAACTACTGAACAGAACTAGTGAGAAAGCCCCAGAGGTCTTAAGAAAGAAAGTTGGTCAATGTGAGTAGGCAACTTGTTTTTACTATCTACTGATGTGTTGGTGCAGTTGGTAAAGAATCCTCCTGCCAATACAGGAGACACAAAAGATATGGGTTTGATCCCTGGGTCAGGAAGATCCCACAGAGAAGGAAATGGCAACCCACTCCAGTATTCTTCCTGAAAAATTTCATGGACAGAGGAGTCTGGCAGGCTACAGTCCATGGGGTTGCAAAGAGCCAAACACAACTGAACACACACAGACACAGACACAACACACCCACTGACTGCACTACTCAAAGTTAGACTCTTACATCCCATAAAGACTGAGGTTGACTACTTTTCTTAATGACTGCATTTCAAAGGCTTCCACTTCAGGTCCATAAGATATTCCTAATTGTTTAAAAGGGAAGAGGTTAGGTGAAGATTTACATTTGAAAGGGGCAGAGAAAGAATTTATAAAATAAAATGCCTAAGAAAAGAGAGAAGTTAATGAACTAAAGTCAGACAGAAGGCTGTCTAAAATTTAGTCAAGCCAGGGAGAATGTTAAAAGACATTTTGACAGTTGTTATCCTAGCCTCAAACTGTTGCTCAGCCGTTTTTCCTTTTCACATTTTCCACATTCTTCCAACTTCTTTCTTTCATATGCACTATTATTCAGCTCAGTTCAGTTCAGTCACTCATTCTTGTCCGACTCTTTGTGACCCCAAGCACTGCATGGGGCCTCCCTGTCCATCACCAACTGCCAGAGTTTACTCAAACTCACGTTCATTGAGTTGGTGATGCCATCCAACCATCACATTATCTGTTGTCCCTTTGTCCTCCTGCTTTCAACCTGCAGAAGGAGAATGAAAACTACTCCACTGAAATAGAAGGTGGTTCTGTCTTTCTCAGCAACAGGGTCTTTTCAAATTAGTCAGCTCTTTGCATCAGGTGGCCAAAGTATTGGAGTTTCAGCTTCAGCATCAGTCCCTCCAATGAATATTCAGGACTGATTTCCTTTAGGATGGACTGGTTGGATCTCCTTGCAGTCCAAGGGACTCTCAAGAGTCTTCTCCAACACCACAGTTCAAAAGCATCAATTCTTTGGTGCTCAGCTTTCTTTATAGTCCAACTCTCACATCCATACATGACCACTGGAAACACCATAGCCTTGACTAGAGGGACCTTTGTTGACAAAGTAATGTCTGCTTTTTAATATGCTGTCTAGGTTGGTCATTACTTTCCTTCCAAGGCACATGTGGCTTTTAATTTTATGGCTGCAATCACCATCTGCAGTGATTTTGGAGCCCCCAAGATAAAGTCTGTCACTGTTTCCACTGTTTCCCCATCTATTTCCCATGAAGTGATGGGACCAGATGCCATGATCTTTGTTACCGGAATGTTGAGCTTTAAGCCAACTTTTTCATTCTCCTCTTTCACTTTCATCAAGAGGCTCTTTCTTTAGTTCTTCTTCACTTTCTGCCATAAGGGTGGTGTCATCTGCATATCTGAGGTTATTGATATTTTTCCTGGCAATCTTGATTCCAGCTTGTGCTTCATCCAGCCCAGTGTTTCTCATGATGTACTCTGCANCATTCTTTGGCATTGCCTTTCTTTGGGATTGGAATGAAAACTGACCTTTTCCAGTCCTGTGGCCACTGCTGAGTTTTCCACATTTGCTGGCATATTGAGTGCAGCACTTTCACAGCATCATCTTTCAGGATTTGAAAGAGCTCCACTGGAATTCCATCACATCCACTAGGTTTGTTCGTAGTGATGCTTTCTAAGGCCCACTTGACTTCACATTCCAAGATGTCTGGCTCTAGGTGAGTGGTCACACCATCGTGATTATCCAGGTCATGAAGATCCTTTTTGTACAGTTTTCTCTGTATTCTTGCCATCTCTTCTTAATATCTTCTGCTTCTGTTAGGTGCATACAATTTCTATCCTTTATCGAGCCCATCTTTGCATAAAATGTTCCCTTGATATCTCTTGGGTATGGTCAAAATTCATGTTCCACATCATTTAGTATGCAGAAAACTGTTCTCTTTTCTCCTTCCAGAATGAATAGGGTGAGGAAAATTTCATCTTTCCCACCTCAAGGGCTATTTTCCTAAGCAAGATGTTCTTCACACTGATGATTAAGTTAACTCTTTTTTTTTTTTTTATGAATCTGCTGCAGTTTGTTCTTTATTCAAACAATATATTCATTCCTTCATCACCAGAAAATAGTCATGATTCCAATGGAACTAACTTGAGGCCAGACAAAATACAGTTTGAATAAGCTCCCAAACTTGCCCACAGGGCAAGATAGTTTCATGGATCTGTGTCTGTTCCTTTAATAAATGTAGAGGAGACATAGGAAAAGGTAAATAACTCAAATATCTTTGCTTCTGGGAAAGTCCTTCCTTGTTCATGTACTGTGGGTTTTACACTATTCTCTCAGGGATATATAAGTTTGTGTGCAGTCCCTTTACTTACTAAGCATTCATTTAGCTGATTATCAAATGCGTGCATTTTAGTGTTTAAAGTCCGAGACTTTTTATTGTTTTTCCAAACTCTGCTTTGCTATGTTTATGAAGCCACAAAAGCACACACCTCTCCAAGGAGAGTTAATGGACTAGTTTTGCCTGTTTTCTAGTTCAGAAGGGTATTCCCCATAGGGAAAAATCATAGTTTCATTAACCATTGCTGGAGCACTTTCCTGCTTTAAAATGCTGCCTTGGGACTTTTAGTGGGTGTCTGTGAAGAAAAGTGACAGAGGATTTGATGCCACAGGTCCAAACTTCAGTGCATGGATATAGCTGCTGCTCATTACAGAATGTCTTTGTGCACTAGGTTGAGGAATTTTCTCTCCTCCCTGAGGGCTCTCATGTAGGGGTAATAATGGGCCTTGAGTTTTTACCTCTTTTATTAAACTAGCAGACTGATATCTGGAAGGAGACTTGACAATCTAATGAATGAGGTGCTATAATTATGTTGAAACCACTGGTCCCATGTTAACTTTTCATCAGTCATCATAATATCACAGAGCTCGTTAAAGTTGAAATGCAGATGATATGGAATAGATTGATTTTGAGTCTCTATTAGTCAAAAATTATATCAAAAGCTAGAAGAATGCATTCACAGTGGCATTTTTTTTTCTTTGTTTAGAAGATCCACGGGTTTTTAAAAAAGTTTTTAGAAACATTGCTGTGACTTTAAAATTTCCATTTAAAAATTATATCCTATGTTTTTGTCAATTTTACAAGCTTATAATCTTATTACTTTGTCAGATTTTCCATTTATCATTTTAATTCCATGACTCCATTAGAGAGGAATGTGTTGGTGGACTAGGTGCACTGGTAAATCATTTGTGAATAAATTGATGAACTCAATTTTTAGTATTCAGCCTGAATATTGTAGATCCTTATTCTTTACATTGGATATTTGAAATGGGGGCTAATTTATAATGCATATGACTGAAACAGATGTATAAATAAGCAAAAGATATGTTGCAACCAAATTATTTTGAACAATATCTTCATATTGGTGATTTGTTTTGTCTATTTTTTGGCTAGATGCTTATCAATTTTATTAATTGTTTTAAAAAGGATCAATTGTTGTTTCTATTGACTTTTTCTACTGATTTTCTGTTTTCAGTTTAATTGATTCCTGTTTTTTATTACCCTCTTCTTTCTGCTTGCTAAGTCACTTCAGTTGTGTCTGACTCTGTGCGACCCCATAGATGGCAGCCCACCAGGTTCTCCAGGCAAGAACACTGGAGTGGGTTGCCATTTCCTACTTCGAGTTTATTTTGTATTTCTTTTCCTAGTCATTTTAGGTAGAAACTTAGATTGTTCATTTGAGAATTTTCTTCTTATATAAAATGAACATATAATACTATAATTTTCTTACTAAGCATTGCTTGGCTGCATACCACAAAGTTTGATTTTTTTTTGTATTTCCGTTTTACTTCAGTTAAAAAAGTTTTTTTCTTTTAATTTCTGACAGGCCTTTCATTGACCCATGAATTATTAAAAAGTATATTTAATTCTTTACTTTAAAAGTATTTTTTAGTTCCAATTACTGGTTTGTTTTTATTTTGTGGTCAGAGAACACATTTTTCATTTTTTTACATTTATTATATAAGTAATTATTTTGTGCCTTGGGATATGATCTATTTTGTCATATGTAGTGTGTGCACTTGAGAAAAATGTATATTTTTCTGTTATTTTTTGGAGTATTTATAAATGTAATTTGATCCAGCTAGTTGATGATGTTGCTTATTTCATTTTTTCTATATTATTGTGGATTTTTTATCTACTTATTCTGTTGATTACTTAGCTGTGTTGAAGTGACCAACTATAATTGCAAATTTTTCATATCTTTTTTCAGTTTCACTGGTTTTGTTTATTTTAAAACCTGTTTTTAACTGCACACATCTGCAGATTGTTGTGTTCTTTGTGAAATGGTCTTTTTATTATTATGTAATGTTTCCCTTTGTTGTGCTGTGCTGCTTTTAGTCACTCAGTCGTGTCTGACTCTTTGCGACCCATGGACTCTAGCCCACCAGGCTCCTCTGTCCATGGGGATTCTCCAGGAAAGAATACTGGCATGGGTTGCCTCTGGAGGAGAGATTGAACCCAGCCCAGGGATCAAACCTAGGTCTCCCACATTGCAGGCAGATTCTTTACCTTCTGAGCTACCATGGAGGCCCATGAATACTGGAGTTGGTAGCCTATCCCTTCTCTAGGGGATCTTCCTGACCCAGGAATCAAACCAGGGTCTCCTGCATTGCAGGTGGATTCTTTACCAGCTGAGCTACTGGGGAAACCCTGTTTCCCTTTACCTGTGGTCATTTTCCTTGCTCCAAAGTTTCCTTTAATATTAATGGAGCCATTTCAACTTTAATAACTCTTTGCATGAGATATCAATTTCCATTCTTTTACTTTAAACTTACTTAATAATTATATTTACAGGGAGTTTTTTTGGTAGATAGCATATCTTTTAATTGATATATTTATATCATTTACATTTATTGTTACTATTGATGTGTTTCATTTGCTACCCCATTTTAATATTTGTGGGTTTTCTTTTTTGGTTTGCTATACTTCTTTTTATTTTTGTTCTTCTAATTCTCTTTTCCAATCTTTTTTATGTCATTAAATATTTTCAGCTTTCCACTTTAGTTTATATTTTGAATTTTCTTGCCTCTACTCTGCACTTTCTGTTACTGAAGTGTGAAGACAGAGAAAGGAAAAAGCAACAAGAATTTGAATAATGTTCTTTGAATAGTAGTTTCTCTGATCAAAGAGAAAGGTTCCCCTGCCACTAAACTTTTAGATAACTGCCCATTATCTCTGCTATGACTTTGCTGTCACTGCTGCCATCCTATTGCCAGGGTATTGGGATGGTGGGGAAGAGGAAGAAAAATAAGCAGAAGTTTTCCTTCATTCTTGGACCTAAAATAAAGAGCTTCTTTTATATGTATCTAATAAACATGTCTGGTTTCTTAGCTATGCTTGGGAAAAAGAAAATAAACTCACTACAATTTCAAGGAAACAGTTTTCATCCCCATCTCCCTTCTTGTTGCTACCATTTACCTTTCAGAGTTCTTAAATATCTGTTCTATGCATTCTCTCGAGGGTTTATAGTTGCACTCAATAAGAAAAACAGGGTGGCGTATATGTATTTCATTTTCTCCAGGCCAAAATCCTTGAAAATATTATTTTGTTGTTGATCAGCAAAAAGTCCATGTGATATACAACACATGCCGCTTCTGCTGCTTAGCTGCTCAGTTGTGTCCAACTCTGTGCGACCCTATGAACTGTAGCCTGCCAGGCTCCTCTGTCCATGGGGATTCTCCAGGCAAGAGTACTGGAGTGGGTTGCCATGACTTCCTCCAGGAGATCATCCCAACCCAGGGGTCGACCCTGGCTCTCTTGCATTGTGGGTAGATTCTTAACCACTGAGCACCATGGAAACCTATCTAACACATAAAACACCACATTTTCTGAATGAAAAAGAAAATAGAACTTGATGAGCATTGTTATATCTCAACAAGCTGTACATTAATCTCCTAAAATTGAAAGTTATTTAGCAAACTTTTTAAGAAGGGTAGATTAATGTAGTAACTAAATCACAGTGTCTTGGAAGGGACTCAGTTCAGTTCAGTCACTCAGTCGTGTCCGACTCTTTGCAACCCCATGAATCACAGCACGCCAGGCATCCCTGTCCATCACCAACTCCCAGAGTTCACTCAGACTCATGTCCATCGAGTCCGTGATGCCATTCAGCCATCTCATCCTCTGTCGTCCCCTTCTCCTCCTGCCCCCAATCCCTCCCAGCATCAGTCTTTTCCAATGAGTCAACTCTTCGCATAAGGTGGCCAAAGTACTGGAGTTTCAGCTTTAGCATCATTCCTTCCAAAGAAATCCCAGGGTTGATATCCTTTAGAATGAATCTGGTTGAATCTCCTTGCAGTCCAAGGGACTTTCAAGAGTCTTCTCCAACACCACAGTTCAAAAGCATCAATTCTTTGGCGCTCAGCCGAAGGGACTAGTTGATACCAATTGTCTGTATAATTGCTCCTATGCCTTCCTTTCTATATGTGTAAAATTGGATACTTGAAATACCTACATCTTAGAATTGTTATACAATTAAAAGGACATAGAGTAGTACTTAGCACATGCTGCTGCTAAGTTGCTTCAGTCGTGTCCGACTCTGTGCGACCCCATAGATGGCAGCCCACCAGGGTTCCCTGTCCCTGGGATTCTCCAAGCAAGAATACTGGAGTGGGTTGCCATTTCCTTCTCCAATGCATGAAAGTGAAAAGTGAAAGAGGAGTCGCTCAGTTGTGTCCGACTCTTCACGACCCCATGGACTGAAGCCCACCAGGCTCCTCCGTCCATAGGATTTTCCAGGCAAGAGTACTGGAGTGGGGTGCCATCGCCTTCTCTAACTTAGCATGTAGTAAACACTATATTAGTGATAGCAATTGTTACTGTGTGATCATACAGTGAATGCCTCAATCCTAAAACTAAGTGGAGAATACACTAAAATAGAGAGAAAACAATAATCTAAAATCTAAAATATGGGTGTGAAAGTATTGTCAGCAATTCCTTATAGCATTGAACATTAGACGAAGAGCAAATTGCTAAACTTAAAGCACAAAATGAAAGATTATGTATGAATCTATTTAATATAATTTGGGGTAAATTACAACAAAATGTGTAATTTAAATCTATATTTTGAGATATTTTTGATGAAGTGATATTTTTTCCTATTGCTTAAATGGTACAATTTGCACCTGTTTGAAATAGTTTCTTCCACACAAAACAATTACCATGAATTGCAATCACAACAAACACTGTCATTATATCTGTAGCTATGGTTGGAATACTATCTTCTTTCTTTACTTTCTTACATTAAAAAGATGTACATTTATTGAGAATGTATGCAAAGTTCTGTGCTAGGTTTTGACTGAGCAATTAAATTTTGCTCAAAAATTTTACTTGAAATTCATCTCAGTGAGATGGGCTCTGCTCTCTATCAAAAGATTTCATGCATGGATTTTATACACTTTTCCTGTTGAACCATTCTCTTCCTATCATCTATCTATATATAACTTATCTAATATACTGTGAATTTTACTTATTTTGTTAGTTTATTGTCTTTCACTAGAATATAAGCTCCATGCATGAAGGAATTAATGTTTTATTCACTACATTACCACCACCATCTTTATAAGTGCTTAGTAAATATTAGAAGCTCAAAGAATTTGGAGGATAAATGGCTTAATGGACACTCATGATTTTTTTTTCTTAATATGTACAATTATTATGAAATAAAGTAAATATATATTTATATATCTGATTTTTTAAATAACCCACTAGGTGCATTCAAAATGTAAAGAATATTGTTTATGAGGAGACAATATGATGTAATAATAAGAGCAAGTCTGAATTCACATTCTTGCTCCAATACTCATTATATATAACCTTGAGAAAATTATTTCATTTCTCAGTTTCCTAGTCTGCATAAGTGAAAGTGAAAGTCATTTAGTTGTGTCTGACTCTTTGCAAACCCATAGACTGTATAGTCCATGGAATTCTCCAGGCCAGAATACTGGAGTGGGTAGGTAGCCTTTCCCTTCTCCAGGGGATCTTCTCAACCCAGGGATGGAACCCAGGTCTCCCACACTGCAGGCAGATTCTATATCAGCTGAACCACAAGGGAAGTCAAAGAATACTGGAGTGGGTAGCCTATCCTTTCTCCAGCGGATCTTCCCAACCCAGGAATCGAACTGGGGTCTCCTGCATTGCAGGCGGATTCTTTAGCAACTGAGCTATCAGGGAAGCCTGCAATGTAAACGACAATCCTTGTTTTAAATATGTTTTAAATAAGTCAATGGATTCAAAGGTTTTTGACCGACTAGCACACAGGAGAGTTGGACTATAAAGAAAGTTGAGCACCGAAGAATTGATACTTTTGAACTGTGGTGTTGGTGAAGACTCTTGAAAGTCCCTTGGACTGCAAGGAGGTCAAACTGGTCAATCCTAAAGGAAATCAGTCCTGAATATTTATTGGAAAAACTGATGCTGAAGCTGAAGCTGAAGCTCCAATACTTTGGCATCCTGATACAAAGAACAGACTCATTTGAAAAGACCTGTGGCGGATTCATGTTGATGTATGGCAAAACCAATGGGGAGAGAGGAGGGAGGGGGGGTTCATGTTTGGGAACGCATGTACACCCGTGGTGGATTCATGTCAATGTATGGCAAAACCAATACAGTATTGTAAAGTAAAATAAAGTAAAAATAAAAATTTAATTAAAAAAAAGTATTGTAAAGTAAAATAAAAAAAAGAAAAGAAAAGATCCTGATGCTGGGAAAGATTGAAGGCAGGAGGAGAAGCAGTTGACAGAGGATGAGATGGTTGGATGGCATCACTGACTCAATGGACATGAGTTTGAGCAATCCTTGGAAGTTGGTAATGGACAGGGAAGACTGGCGTGCTGCAGTCCATGGGGTCACAAAGAGTTGGATAAGACTTAGCAAGTGAACTGAACTGAGCACAAAGGCTGAGAACACAGGATACTCTTAACAATGGTTACCAATTATACATAGCTACTACATATATACATACATGCATCATTAGTTACTCAAACCTCTCTGCATGGTAAATAGGATAGGCATTCTTTTATTTTATTTTGTATTTATTACTTATTATTATTTAGCACACTTTAATTTCAGATGAAGACAAACATTTGAACACAGAGCTAATAACTGATCAAACTGGAATTTGCAACCAAACCAACTTCTTACAATTTTAAAGCCGTGTTATTTCTTTTAGACTTCCCTGGTGGTCAGATGGTAAAGAATCTGCCTGCAATGCAGGAGACCTGGATTCAAAGCCTGATTCAGGAAGATCTAGTTCATCATCTTCAAATATTTACTGGGTTTCAATGTAGGGCATATTAATGTGTTTCATACTGTGGAGGGGCAGTAAAAAAAATCATGACACATTGATGCTCATCGTGGCATGGTTATAATGGCAAACTACCAAACACAGTCACCCAAGTCTTGGAGAAAAGAGATTATTGCTGAATCAGAGTGGTGAGACTGGACATCCTTGTCTTCTTGATCTTTTAGAGGAAATTCTTTCAACTTTTCACCACTGTGTATGATGTTAGCTGTGGGTTTGTCCTGTATGACCTTTATTATGTTAAGGTAAGTTCCTCTATGCCCACTTTCTGGAGAGCTTTTTTTTTTCTTTAAATCACAAATGGGTGTTGAATTTTGTCAAAAGCTTCTTTCGCATCTATTAAGATGATCATGTGCTTTTTATTTTTCAATTTGCTAATGTGATGTTTCACACTGACTGATTTTCAGATATTGAAAAATCCTTGCGTTCCTGGAGTAAACCCCACTTGATCATGGTGTATGATCCTTCTCATGTATCATTGGATTTGGTTTTCTAGTATTGTGTTGAAGATTCTTGTGTCTATGTTCATAAGTGGTATTGACCTCTGTTTTTCTTGTTTTTGGAGGGGGGTATCTTTGTTTGGTTTTGGCTATCAGGGTGATGGTGGCCTCATAGTATGAGTTTGGGAGTGTTCCTTCCTCTGCAATTTTGTGAAATAGTTTGAGAAGGATAGGTGTTAACTCTTTCCTAAATGTTGATAGAATTTGCCTGGGAAGCCATCCAAAGAAGACATACAGATAGCCAAAAAGCACATGAAAAGATGTTCAACATCATTAATTATTAGAGAAATGCAAATCAAAACCATAATGAGGTGTCACCTCACAGTGGTCACAATGGCCATCGTCAAAAAGTCTACAAACAGTAAATGCTGGACAGCGTGTGGAGAAAAGAGAACCCTGCTAATTCTTGGTGGGAATATAAATTGGTATAACCACTATGGAGGTTCCTTAAAAAACTAAAAAATAGCATACAATCCAGCAATCCTACTCCTGGATGTATATCTGGAAAAAAACACAAATGGAAAAGATACATACACTCCAATATTAATTGCAGCACTACTTACAGTAGCCAAGACACGGAAACAACCTAAATGTTCATTGACAGATGAACAGATAAAGAAGATGTAGTTTGTATATGAATATCATTCTGCCACAAAAAGAATGGAATAATGCCATTTGCAGTGACATGCATGGACTTAGAAATTAACATACTAAGTGGAGTAAGTCAGGCAGAGAAAGACAAATATCATATGATACTGCTTATATGCGGAATCTAAAATGATGATACATGTGAACTTATTTACAAAGCAGAAAGAGACTCACAGATTTCAAAAACAAATTTATGGTTACCAAAGGGGAAAGGATGGTGGAGGGGGGATAAATTAGGAGTTTGGGGTTAACATAAGCAACTGCTATATAAATGGCCTTTCCAGGTGGCACAGTGGTAAAGAATCCTCCTGCCAATGCAGGTGATGCAAGAGATGCAGGTTTGATCCCTGGAATGGGAAGGTCCCCTAGAGTAGGAAATGGCAACCCACTCCAGTATTCTTGCTTGGAAAATTCCATGGGCAGAGGATCCTGGTGGGCTATAGTCCATGGTATCACAAAAAGTGGGACACAACTGAGTGATGATGCAAGCACATGCATGCGTTATTATATATAAAATAGATAATCAACAAAGACCTTTTGTACAGTACAAAGAACTCTACTCAGTATTCCATAATAACTTATATGGGAAAATAATTTGACAAGGAGTGGATATATGTATTTGTATAACTGAATCAGTTTGCTGTACAGCTGAAACTAACACAACATTATAAATCAACTATACCTCAATGTAAAATAAAATTTGAAAAAAGGCTATTTCTCTAAAATATGAGCATTAATAGAATGAGGCAATGCATTCTCATGAACATCAGATGCATATAGAGTATCAGCATTTGAACACGGGGCTCTATTTATAATGGATATTTCTAGGAAGCAGGTTTGGAGCACTCAGCTGTGTGGTACAGTAATGCACTATCCAGGTCTCCACTTCAGGAAAGATTTATTTTGGTTTAAGAGCATGGGGTAAAAAGACATGTCCTGCAGGGTCGTTCCTTCTTCAGAAAGTCACCTTGGCCCTGGTTACACCCTTAGGGAGACCCACAACCAGAGATAGAGGTAGAGGTATAAAAGGCCAGCCAGTCTGATCTATCACAAGGCACACTTGATGGGTCATTTTCAATCCTGAGCTTTTCTGTGGAGTTGCCACTGAAGTTTGACTTCTCTCTGCCCAATTCTTTTTTCTCCTTTCTTCTACAAGTGTTGATCCTCAGGATCGTTAGTAAACTTCCTGCGCTAACTGTTGCAGTCTCATTCTCAGAGTCTGATTTTCGGAGAATCCAGCTTGTGGCAGGACATATGAAAGGGGTCTCTGCAGGATGCTTGGGACTGGTGCAAGGAGAGGACCCAGAGAGATGGTATGGGGTGGGAGGTGGGAGGGGATTCATGTTTGGGAACGCATGTACACTCATGGTGAATTCATGTCAATGTTTGGCAAAACCAATACAGTAATGTAAAGTAAACTAAAGTTAAAATAAAAATTAAAAAAAAATAAATACAATTGATAAAAAAAAAAAAAAAAGAAAGGGGTCTCTGCAGGGAGCTCAGTATTTTATCCCTGGTCAGGAAAATGCAAAAAGTTTTCCCTAGATAAACTGAACCAATTTGCAGTAGTCTCGGGAGTTGAATAATGCCCTCTGTATAGTTTACCCATCTTGGAATTTGAAGACCCAGTATTTTAAATTCCAGAAGTTCCCAATGTTTCAACCTAAAAATAAAATATTTAGATTGACATGCTGATAAGCCGCTTACCTCTTCAGAGACCCTGGTCTTCTATTCTTAGGAAACAACTACCAGAAAATAAATTTTACATTCATGAATGTAATTTAGAAAAAAATCAGATTTACTGAGACATGGTGAAGTGAAGTGAAGTGAAGTTGCTCAGTCATGTCCGACTCTTTGTGACCCCATGGACTGTAGCCTACCAGGCTTCTCTGTCCATGGGCTTCTCCAGGCAAGAATACTGGAGGGGGTTACCATTTCCTTCTCCAGGAGATCTTCCCAACCCAGTGATCGAACCCAGGTCTCCCGCATTGGAGGCAGACGCTTTAACCTCTGAGCCACCAGCGGGTAATTTAGAAAAAAAATCAGATTTACTGAGACATGGTAGATTACCACATTATTAGCAAAAAAAAAAAAAAAATTTTTTTTTGATAAGCTAATGTCTATCTACTAGAGTAGTTGTACCAGGGAAAACTATATACTCAATTGCTGGTACTTTGTTTTGTCAAAAATCATAGCAAAAACTTCAGTGTATGGAGAGAGAGAGACTATTTGAAGGAAAACTTCAATTTCTCTTCACCAAGATACCAGGCAATATGGATCAGTGCTTTAGATTAGATGCTCTGTGACCTTATATTGTGATACTTCTCCAGCTGGGAGGCTGACATTGACACTGTGTGTTTCCTATATCTGCAGATGAAATTCAGCTGTCTCTAAGACCCCTTTTTATTAGAGGCAATTGAGACTTTGCTGTTCTTGCAAAGCTTATAAATTTGCAAGAGTGGAAACCTTGAGGATTTTCTTTTTCTTTTTTTCCCTTTTCTAGAAGTTTATTAACATTTCTAAATTTTTGTTTTCTGTCACTCTCATTTTCCTCAAACTGTAGCGCTGATTTGTTGTGAGAGCTGATTAATGACAACTTCTTGTGAGCTAGTTTTTTAAGGGCACTCATGCTGTTTGCACTGACTCTCGCTTTGAAATTTCTTAGGTCAATGAAATCTGCCACCCAGGGAAGGATCCTCCTTCATATTACTTTTCCCATCAAAAGACTTGTTCTTAGCAGAATTTTCACCTGAAGCCTTACTTATTGCTTCTAGAAACTGAGTGAAGATGAAAATGGCCAAAACCCCCGAATCTCATCATCTATTTTTTAATGAACATTTTATTTTGAATAATTTTAGATATGCAGAGAAGTTGCAAATATAGTGGCAAAAGTTGCTTTATACTCTTCATCCAGTCCACATTACTGTTACCATTTCACATTATTGTGGTATAATTCTGAAAACTAAGAAACTCACATTAGTACATTACTATGAACTAAGCCAAACTTTATTTGAATTTCACTGCTTTTTCATCAATGCCTTCATTTTCTTTCACAATCACATCTGGGTAACGCATTAAATTTCATTGTCATGTTTTGCATTTTCCTTTATGACAGTTTCTTAGCCTTTCCTGTCTTCTGTGACCTAGACAGTTTTGAGGAGTCTGTTCAGACATATTTGTAAGATATCTTAATTTGTGGTTGTTTGATTTTTTTTCTCACAACTAAATGGGTGGTAACTTGGTCAAGATGATCCTTGTCAAGTTTCTCCAGTGTAGGATTACTCTTTCTCCTCTCCTTCTTGGAACTGAAGCCTCTAGGTACAGCCCACCCTTAAGAGACAGGAATTATGTTCCACTTCCTGGACAGGGGAATAACTACATACATATGATTTGGAATTCATATATAAGAAAGATACTAATTCTTCCTCCTTTATTTCTTTACTCAATCATTTACTTACATCATTATGGATGAATATATTATATTTTATGTTATTTTGGACAATGGGAGCTCTTTCATGTTAGCTACTCTATTTCTTTGAAATGATTCTTTTTTTTTTTTTTTGCCTTTTTATTTTGTGATACCACAAAATGCTCCTGGCTTATTTTGTGTTATCCCAGCCACACTTTCCCGACCGAACCAGACATTTTCCCCAAGAACCTCTAATTCTTTCTATTAGAGCATGGTGTTTAGAAACCAAGACCTGGGTAATGGGTGTATCTGTTGCCGCTGAATGTCACTGCTCCTAGTCCTTTTAGCTCACAGCGAGGTGATACATTCCTGTATATGCTCAGTTGCTAAGTTGTGTCCGACTCTTTGCGACTCCATGGACTCTCAGACTTTGTCCATGGGATTTCCTAAGCAACAATACTGCAATGGGTTGCCATTTTCTTCTCCATATTCCTGTATAGTAACCCCTGAATCTATAACTGTTTCTGTATTTCTTCACCTGCATACATATTAAGTTAAACATAAAAACTAATGTTTCTTACTCCAATACCACAGGGTTCCTTCTAGCCTTCTCCACTAGTTTGCAATAACTAAAATTCATTTACTTATTTGTTCAACCCCCACATACATGTAAAACAATTATAGAAATGTTATCTGCATCCTTGTGAAATATGGTGTTGGTGTATGCTTCTTTTCTCTTTAGTTACAGTTTCCAGTGGAAATATTGCTTGCCTGGAAAATCCCATGGATGGAGGAGCCTGGTAGGCTGCAGTTCATGGGGTCACAACTGAGCGACTTCCCTTTCACTTTTCACTTTCATGCATTGGAGAAGGAAATGGCAACCCACTCCAGTGTTCTTGCCTGGAGAATCCCAGGGACGGGGGAGCCTGGTGGGCTGCCGTCTCTGGGGTCGCACAGAGTCGGACAGGGCTGAAGCGACTTAGCAGCAGCAGCAGCAAAGTTGTTTACACAAGCTCCTTAAAAAAAGAAATCTCAGTCCCCTTAGAGCAGTTATAATTACATTCATAATTTAAATTCTTTACCACAGTCTACACTCCATCCTGGGTTCTGTTCTTTCATTGATGGACATTTAGGTTTGTTTTTCTGTATTTTAGTTGTTGCAAATGGTGCTGCGATGAAAATGAGAGGGTAGATACTCCTTTGAGAGTCTCATTTCAATTCATTTGGATATATGTCCAGAAGTGGGATTTCTGGGACATAATTCTTTTTTAAATGTTTTGAGGAATTAACATACTGTTTTCCATAGCAGTTGCATGATTTTGCATTTCCATCAATAGCATATGAAAAAAACAGAGTGTTTGTCTCTCAGTGGTGTCCAGCTCTTTGCAACCCCATGGACTCTAACCTGCCAGACTCCTCTGTCCATGGAACTCTTCAGATAAGAATACTGGAGTGGGTAGCCCTTCTCCAGGCATCAACAGCATATGAGGGCTTAAATTTCTCCACAACCTCATGATTTTGAACATCTTTTCATATACCCGTTGGTCATTTGTATGTCTTATTTGGAGAAATATGTGTTGTGGAAGTCGATTCATAAGTCAATCCATTTTTAAAAACTCAAAGAAAGACAACTCAAAGATAGAATGCAGAAAATATTTGCCAACTGTGTATTTGATAAGGGGTTAAACTGTAAACTATTTGAGAAACTCCTACAACACAATTACCAAAAAAAAAGTAATCAAATCAAAAGGTGCTCAAGGGAGGGGATGTGATTAGCATATACCATTTTCCCTTCCAGACTTGTTTATCAAATAAGTCATTATTCCTTTGGTGCGAAGTTAGAGAGGGAATCGAGAGAGGTCAGTATTTTGAGTCAGGTCTTTCTAAATGAAAACAATAGGGAGTAAATATTTCCCCTAACAGTGCTGTTTATATACTCTTCACTTTCAGAACAAACTTACAGACAAAATATGGAATTCTTAAAATACGATTAAAGGAGAGAATGTAAATGTTATCTGTTCAATTATAGCATTTTAAATGTAAAGGTTCAACTAAAATATGACAAATGGGATAGTAAAAGTAAAAGTAAAAATATGTCAAAGGAGTAGAGCATTATAATTTTCATAATTAAACATAGAAAGCAACTAAACAAAAGATTAGGTAGAACTGATAGGACAAGTACTGGAATTTAAAATGCCAGCATTGGGAAGGGAGAAGTGATTGTATGAATTAAATCCTTTAAAAAGAAAAATAACATCAAGTAGAGATCCCTGTGCTCTACAGTAGGTTCTGTATAATATCCTACATGGGGAAAGAATCTAGAAAAGAGTGGATATTTGGAATGGAGATGTTTACAGTGTTACATTTAAAGTGGATAATCAGCAAGGACCTACTGTACAGCTCATGGAAATCTGTTCAAGTTATGTGGCAGCCTGGATGGGAGGCAGTTTGGTGAATGGATATGTGTGTATGAATGGATGAGTCCTTCTGCTGTTCACCTGAAACTGTCACAACACTGTCAATCAGCTTTACTCCAATACAAGATAAAAAGTTAAACCAATAAAGTGTAAAAATAAGATTAGATATATGTATGTACGTAACTGATTCACTTTGCTGTATACCTAAAACTAACACAACATTGAAAATCAACTGTACTCCAATAAAAATTAAAAATATGCTAATAAGAACTTAAAAGATTAAATGACAAAGGGAGAAATTAAAATCTATATTGATTATTAGAGTTAAGGAGCTAACTACCAAAAGAAATTCAAAACAGACACGGTTGAAAGTAGTGGCTACAGAGAAAGAAGCCCTGGGTTTGTGAGACATAAGATGCATTATAAATCCTCTGTAAAATTTTATTTCTACCATGTGCATTTATTACTTGTCTAAAAATGGAAATGGAAAAGCTATTGGTTCAACTTTATGTGATTCCAATATTACAAAAATTTCCTATCTCTAATTTTATGATCATACACTGAAAAGAAACTATTAATAAAAATGTCATAAAATAATGGGCAGAATGGAATTCTAACATTTGATAATATTGTAAATTACTGACATCTTAAAAAAAAATTACATTCATTAAGTGCCAGTAGGTTTTGCTTACTCTGAATCTCATTTTTCTTAAGAAAATTTCTTTTATTTTCTGAATTTTACTTTAACTTTCTTATTTATTGTATTTGAGTTAAGTATTGAAAAAAAGTTTAAACCTGATATTCTATGTAGCTATTTTCCTTTCTATAAATTAAAATAGCAATCTTTTTCTGAGTATTTTACAGAAGTTTAAGGAACACATATGTTCAGCTCTGGCCTAATGTTGTGGATGAGGATTTCAAACTAGAGTTTTATTGGAAAAAGTCTCAGCTTTCTTGGAAGTCCTCTTCACGTTGCTATTTTAGTGATTCAAAAGAACAAAAAGTACCTTAGTTTTTATTTTATTAGCTTAATTGTTAAAGTAGACTGACTGCCTGGAGCTAATTTCTCGTTTGAAAACAGTACACTTGACAAAGTGATACTATTCTCAATGGAAAGCAAAGTATTTTTATTTACTGTTTTGGAAGGCATGACTGCTCCCTGCTCCCTCTAGCATTTCTGAAGCTTCTAAGTGAAAACAGAAAGCATCCTTACAATACCATTCCAGGATCAGCTATCGCGTGCTAAGTATTGAAACAAAACTACTGCTTCTATTTTTGTTGTTGCTGTTGTTTCATAGAGTAGAACTTGACTAACTAGGTAGCTGCTTAAAACCTAAAGTCAGTTCAGTTCAGTTCAGTTCAGTTGCTCAGTTGTGTCTAATTCTTTGCGACCCCATGAA
>SJYQ01000145.1:187593-203537 GCA_006410935.1 Redunca redunca | reverse complement strand
TCCAGGTGTTTCTTGACTTCCTACTTTTGCATTCCAGTCCCCTATAATGAAAAGGATATCTTTTTTGGGTGTTAGTTCTAAAAGGTCTTATAGGTCTTCATAGAACCATTCAACTTCAGCTTCTTCAGCATTACTGGTTGGGGCATAGACTTGGATTACTATGATATTGAATGGTTTGCCTTGCAAACGAACAGAGATCATTCTGTTATTTTTGAGATTGCATCCAAGTACTGCATTACAGACTGTTTTGTTGACCATGATGGCTACTCCATTTCTTCTGAGGGATTCCTGCCCGCAGTAGTAGATATAATGATCATCTGTATTAAATTCACCCATTCCAGTCCATTATAGTTCACTGATTCCTAGAATGTCGACGTTCACTCTTGCCATCTCCTGTTTGACCACTTCCAATTTGCCTTGATTCATGGACCTGACATTCCAGGTTCCTATGCAATATTGCTCTTTACAGCATCGCATCTTGCTTCTATCACCAGTCACATCCACAGCTGGGTATTGTTTTTGCTTTGGCTCCACCCCTTCATTCTTTCTGGAGTTATTTTTTCCACTGATCTCCAGTAGTATATTGGGCACCTACTGACCTGCGGAGTTCCCCTTTCAGTATCCTATCATTTTGCCTTTTCCTACTGTTCATGGGGTTCTCAAGGCAAGAATACTGAAGTGGTTTGCCATTCTCTTCTCCAGTGGAAAACATTCTGTCAGACCTCTCCACCATGACCCGCCCATCCTGCATGGCCCCACGGGCATGGCTAAGTTTCTTTGAGTTAGACAAGGTCGTGGTCCTAGTGTGACCAGATTGATTAGTTTTCTGTGATTATGGTTTCAGTGTGTCTGCCTCTGATGCCCTCTTGCAACACCTACTGTCTTACTTACTATTCCACGTTCAAGGTCAGGAGGGGTGATGGTGAGGAGATACCCTTCGTCCAAGGTAAGGAGCAGCAGCTTTGCTTTGCTGGAACAGCCGTGAAGAGATACCCCACGTCCAAGGTAAGAGAAACCCAAGTAAGACAGTAAATGTTGCAAGAGGGCATCAGAGGGCAGACACACTGAAACCTAAAGTCATTGACCATTAAATACTTCAACTTGAGAATCAAGCTGTTGAGAGTTTAGTTAGGTCCTCTAAATTATTAATCAGAATGCAATTATCTAATTTAGAATACTATGTCTGATCTGATCTAACCAAATCCAAAGATAAGGATTTCCTTAATGCCAAGGAAAGTAAAGCTTACTCCTTGGAAGAAAAGTTATGACCAACCTAGACAGCATATTAAAAAGCAGAGACATTGCCAACAAAGGTCCATCTAGTCAAAGCCATGGTTTTCCTAGTAGTCATGTATGGATGTGAGAGTTGGACTGTTAAGAAAGCTGAATGCTGAAGAATTGATGCTTTTGAACTGCGGTGTTGGGGAAGACTCTTGAGAGTTCCTTGGATTGCAAGGAGATCCAACCAGTCCATCCTAAAGGAAATCAGTCCTGAATATTCATTGGAAGGACTGTTGCTGAAGCTGAAGCTCCAATATTTTGGCCATCTGATGGGAAGAACTGACTCATTTGAAAAGACCCTGATGCTGGGAAAGATTGAAGGCAGGAGGAGAAGGGGACGAAAGAGGATGAAATGGTTGGATGGCATCACCGACTCAATGGATATGAGTTTGAGTAGACTCTGGGAGGTGGTGATGGACAGGGAGGCCTGGCTGCAGTCCATGGGGTCACAAAGAGTTAGACACGACTGAGCTACTGAACTGAACTGAAGGAAAGGAAGAGATTTGGTCCTAATTCATCACAGGTTCATGGGTTTGAGATCTTAAAGCCACACACACCTGTGGATTTAGGTCCTCAAATATAGTTTTATTTGTAATAGCAGAAATAGAATCTGTCAGAGTGACATTTTCTGGAGAATTTTTATGATGTAATTCCTGTTGAGTATCCTGATGCTGCATAGGTTTTACATATTATCTACATAACATGTTCTTCATTATGTATATTTTATGAACCTCTTCATTTTGGCTTAGTGGTGAAATTTTGAGGGCTATTACTGGACTCCAAAAATTCAATTAAAGTTTAAGATATTCCATATTATATTAGAGATGTACATAGAAACAATTTCAGCAGTATAAGATCTCATATTAGGTGAATTATACAATAGAAAAATTGGCAAATAATCGTCAGAAGTAAATCCAATTATTTTTCTAAACACTTGTTCCCCTTAAATCTCTAACAGCAATCACATCAGGTGAAATTTCTCTTGACACTGGTTATTTTAAAAATGCTCCACTATCTTAACTCAAAAACTGGAAGCTAGAATATAGTCATATAAAACTATAAATATATTAGTGGTAGGGTTACACATTGACCTGTCTAATGTTTAGAACAGTATTACCTTAACTAATAAGTATATCAAAGTGTATCAGATTGGTTTTTAGCTGAAAAATTGATTTATTTATGCTATATTAGCATGCCAAAAAATCTTAGACTGTTCAGTCAATGTGATTTCTGTGCTTTTGTTTAAAATAAGTGACCACCAGAATGTTGACTAAAAACATGTATAAATTGAGAATTGTAAGTTAAGTTTTATCTGGGGCAAAATGAGGACTGCAGCCTGGCAGGCAGCATCTCAGATGGCTCTGAGAGACTGGTCCAAAGCAGCAGTGGGAGAAAGTCAATATATAAGGTTTTGGTGAAGGGAGAGTTCAATACCATGAAGCATTCATTTTACAAAAGGTTTTTTGTTAGTCATGAGGATCTGATGTCACCATGAAGGGATTTAGTGCTTCTCTAGACATGAGGAGATGCAAGGATTGAGATCATAAAATCTGTCCCTAAAAACATCCAGCTATCTAAGGATTCATCCCACCAGATTCCCTGGAGCATAGAGGGCCTCACTCCACCCTGAATTCTCTCAGAGGTTGTTGAAGGTCAGCAGCTATAGCAGCACGTCCAATCTCTGTAGACACAGATGACAAATGTCTTTGTTATTCAGTCATTGGCAATGCTCTTGGTAAGTGCCAATTTGTAGTTGACAAGAGTATAGACCTGCTTCTAGTTGCATCTGACAGGCTCAAAATAAAATTAGTTTGACTAATTCTATTACATGTACTATTTTGGGGTCTAGTTTTTGAAGAGGTAGATGTATAGACTCTAAAGGAAGTGTTTTTTTTTTTTTCTTAAGTTAACTTTTATACTGTGTTATATACTGAATGCACTGAATCACCCTTTTCTTCCATCCTGACCACTGGCTTCCATACTCTCCCAGTGAAACTTGCAAATGATTACCATCTACCCCATCTGCAAGTTAATAATATTTTACTCCAACTTTACTCTTTCAGAGTTTCTATTACCCCTATGGGGCTTCCCTGGTGGCTCAGAGGTTAAAGCGTCTGCCTCCAATGTGGGAAACCCGGGTTTGATCCCTGGGTCGGGAAGATCCCCTGGAGAAGGAAATGGCAACCCACTCCAGTATTCTTGCCTGGAGAATCCCATGGACAGAGGAGCTTGGTAGGCTACAGTCCACGGGGTCACAAAGAGTCGGACATGACTGAATGACTTCTATATGACTCTCATACATTACAGGTGGGTAAGGACACTGATTAATTTTGACCCCTCAAAATTTTTTAAAAACTCTGTTTACATTGGATAGTTTCTCAGATTACACTTTGGGCTTTTAAACAAACCAACTAAAATAATACAAAGCTAAGCTCTTCATTTCCTATCTTTCCTTTCCTCCAGGGAGCCGATATGAGATCATGTGATTTGGGTTCTCTCACTCAAATACAGAGACACGATAAAATTAAACTCTAGTAAAGGGTAAGCATGGAAACTTTAATATAATGGCATTGGAGAGTGGCTGAGGCAGTGAGCTCAGTAGTTGTGACAAATTTCTGACTGTAACAGAGTTATTGTGATGCTAGGTTCTCCCCAGCACCTTCACCAAAGTTTTTTCTAGAGGCCCAGCATAGAGTAGTTTCTCTAGCTCTTTCAAGATTCTGTAGTCTAGCTAATGCTCTCCCTTTCTGCTTATTAACTAGGTGGAGTCCACTATGTGACCAGAAGGTTAGCAAAAAGCAAGAAAGTCAACTATGAACACACTAGTTCTTTATCAGTGTAAATTACTAATTCCACTTCATCTACTTCCCTCTTCTCAAGTGGCTGAACTCTTGCATCCTCACTAGCAATGATTGGGAGTGAGTAGCTGTCACTTTACATTTTCATCAGGCATTGATATTGTCAGTTTTATTTTATTTTTTTTTAAATTTAGCCACTTGCAAGTATATAGTTGAAATTCAACATTGAAAAACTAAGATTATGGCATCTAGCCTCATCACTTTTGGGTAAATAGAGGGGGAAAATTTGAAGTGGTGACAGATTTTATTTTCTTGGGCTCTAAAATCACTTCAGACAATGATTGCAGCCTTGAAATTAGAGGATGCTTCCTCGTTGGACAGCATATTAAAAATCAGAAACATCACTTTGCCAGTGAAGGTCCATATACTCAAAGGTATGGTTTTTCCAGTAGTAACGTACAGATGTGAGAGTAGGGCCACAAAGAAGGCTGGGCATCAGAGAACTGGTTCTTTCAAACTGTGGTGTTGGAGAAGATTCTTGAGAGTCCCTTGGACTACAAGGAGATCAAACCAGTCAATCCTAAAGGAAATCATCCTGATTATTCATTGGAAGGACTGATGCTGACGCTGAAGCTCCAATTCTTTGGCCACCTGATGTGAAGAACCGACTCATTAGAAAATACCCTGATGCTGTGAAAGATTGAAGGCAGGAACAGAAGGGGATGACAGAGGATGAGATGGTTGGATGGTATCACCAACTCAATGGACATGAATTTGAGCAAACTTCAGGAGATGGTGAAGGACAGGGAAGCCTGGCGTGCTGCAGTCCTAAGGGTCACAGAGTCCGACATGACTGATTGATTGAACAACATTATGGAAGAGAATGTAAAAAAGAATATATATATTTATATATATGTATAATGGGTCACTCAACTCTACACTTGAAACTAACACAACATTGTAAGTCAGCTATACTTCAATAAATATGTTTTTAAAAAGAAACAAATCTATTGAATATAGTCTTAACAGTTATTCAGGAAAATATTGACAAAATTAGAGGATGAGGGAGAATGAGGTGGGGCAAACATAGATCCTTGAGCATGTAGGACATAATCTCCATGGGGACGTTGATGGAGGGGGGCATGCTGAGGAGCAAAAGGTGAAGTCCTAGGTTGAGAGATGTGCAATTCAGTACTCATGTTAATCAGGGGAAGATGAGTAGTCAGAGCTGACACATGAAGTCTCTAAATCAGTGTTTTATGAATAGGTGACCCACCAGATCTTAATTTTACTAAGAGGAAGCTTGCTTACTAAGAGGAATTTTTCGGAGGAAGCATGTTCTAAAATAAAATAATTTAGGAAATGCCTCATAAGCACACACTCATGGTGAAAGACAATACCTGTCAGTAGGTTCAAGATTTTCAGAAGTTTCCTACATTGAGGCAACTTGTATTATTTGCTTTTCTCAGAATTTTCCAGACTTATTTTTTCTTTTCCCATGGCATACTCCTAGCCCATTTAGTGAGCCTTGGAAAATGTTCTTGCATTTCCTTCCTCTTTTTTCTCATCATTTGTCTTTTCCATTTTCCAACAGAACTTGGACTGGAATGGCTTTTGCTTTTCTGTTAACAGAGTCTCCAAAGGCACACAGAATTTATCTTCTTTTTCCTTCTTTCCTGGAGAGCAGTGTTACATCATGAATTGCTTAATCTTAATAGTGCCAAAGGCTGTGCTAAACATGTGCAAAGAAACAGTCCCATGTTATTCTTAGAAATCTGCCAAATCAGGGTGAATTTCATAAACTTTATTTTGGCTACAGATTCCTCATATATTTAATACCCTCAACGTTGTTTTCCAACATTAAACTTTCAATAATTATTTCTTATTATAACAAGAATATGCACTCATACAAAAATTCAGGCAATTTACATGTTCTGTTTTAGTGCTTAGAATTTGAATTGTACTAACGAAAAAAATCAAATAGTATGGCTGCTGCTGCTATTGCTAAGTCATTTCAGTCGTGTCCGACTCTGTGTGACCCCATAGACAGCAGCCCACCAGGCTCCCCCGTCCCCGGGATTCTTCAGGCAAGAACACTGGAATGGGTTGCCATTTCCTTCTCCAGTGCATGAAAGTGAAGAGTGAACTATTGTTACTTAAATTAATATGTTTTGCTCCATGGAGAAACTTCTGCCTTATGTTCATTGAGGTGTCTCTCTTAGATGTGGCCTTAGATATTTTTAGCAATTCTAGTCTCATTGTTTCAACCAGAGTTAAAAATAGACTTTGAAACGAATGATATCAGTACTAACTTTTAGCATGTTGGGATTAGGTTTAATTTTTAATTTTAGTTTTCTTCATAATAGTGCTTAGGTTATTTCATGCAAGCTAATGGTTGTCCCCTATCTCTGTTTACATTTTCTTCCATTATCAGAATTTTAGCTGCAAATATAGCCTGGGTTTTGGCAAATAAGTGCCTCATTTGGGCTTCCCTTGTGGCTCAGCTGGTAAAGAATCTGCCTGCAATGTGGGAGACCTGGGTTCGATCCTGAGTTGGGAAAATCTCCTGGAGAAGGGAAAGGCTACCCTTTCCACTATTCTGGCCTGAGAATTCCATGGACCCTATAGTCCATGGGGTAGCAAAGAGCTGGACATGACTGAGGACTTTCACTTTCGCTTCCACAGCTACATAAAATCGAAGTCTCTATTTCATAGTCTCTCCTCCATTTAGATGTGGTTATATGAGTAAATTCAGGCCAAGAAGGATGTCAGTAGAAGCTCCAAATATTGGCTGCCAGGAGTCTTCCTTTGCTGTCATCTTTATCTCTCTAACGCCTGAAGCTTGGGATCACTTTGAACTGTGAGGAATGCCATCTGTAGGGCAAGTTGCCTGGGACGGGCATGCTGTTAGAGATCCCTAACAGTGTCTCTAAACAGCATATTGCCGCACTAGACCACTCTCTCAGACTGTGATGTACAACACAGAGAAAAACACACTCCTGTCTTGCTTCAAAATGAAAGTGTTATTCTCTCAATTGTGTCCAACTCTTTGCAACCCCAAGGACTGTAGCCTGCCAGGCTCCTCTGTTCGTTATTTATTTATTCATTAGCAGCCAAACCCAATAATACAGATATGAATGGAGATAGGTTAGGAAATTTGAGACAAGGAAAGCCTCATCAGGCTTATAGCTCTATTATACGAGAAAAACATCTTTTACAACAGTACATGTTGTACATGCCATTGTTTTACTTATTTACAATTAATTTATTATTATTTAAATATAAGTAAATTTAATGAACACACAAATAAAATTCAAACAAGTGTCATGGAAAAACTACAGGCTAAAATGTTTAAAACCATAGGCTACAAGAATCAAAATCTAGTTTTATTGCTTACTTAAGTGTTATTATAAATTCCTTTTCAGAGCTTTCAAGTTCCTTAGTATATAATGCAGCTAAAAGAGGAGTTTTGAGAAGTAAATAAGACGATGTATTTAAAGTGTTTAACAAAATGCTTGCACATGGTAGACCCTTAATACTTATTAGTTCTTATTGTTCTCTATTGCATTAAAGTTTTTGTACCAAATACTGGAAGTTAGAGTGGGATGATAGAGATTATGATGGTGATAATGATGATGATGGTGACAGCAACAACATAAAAGTATAACTTTTACCTTTAAGAAAAGGGGAAGAAGGACAATTTGTCTTCACCTTTCATAAAAAAACTTCACCCAAAACTTTTTGAGACAAGAGTGAGGTCTTCCATCATTTCAAGGTTTCCTTCTCTCTTTGGACCTCCCTACTAAGACTGCTCAGTTTTTCCAACTCTTTGCAGTGCCATGGACTGTAGCCTTCTGGGTTCCTGTGTCCATGGAATTCTCCAGGCAAGAATGCTGGAGTGGGTTGCCATGCCCTCCTGGTGTTGAACCCGGGCCTGCATTGCAGATAGTTTCTTTACAGTCTTAGCTACCAGGGAAGACCCTACTAATGACCACCATGGTGATACAACAGAGAGGTACTTACAGAGTTGTCCTAAATGTGGGCAAATGTATTTCCTTTAATGCTAGGTCAGACCAAGTTGCTTTTTTCTAAAAAATTCTTTATTGAATAATAGCCTAGTAGAGATATAGTTATAATAAGTTGAAACTTTAGTGGTAACAGTCAATGTAGCTTCTCTTTGGAGCTCATTGCCCAGAACTTACATGCAACTCTCATATCGCCCCTCAAGTCACCTGTGGCACTACTGATACAGCTAGATGCTAATTCTACCAAATTCAAACTTTCTGGGGCAAGAGATTTCTGCTATATAGAGTGTCAGGATATTTTGATAATTAGCAAAGCTTGGGATGTGGTGTGTAGTTTGGCACTTAAGTGTTGGCCTGCCTCAGTGAGGCACACAGAGGTGCTCTTTCACAAAACCTAGGTGTTCTCACATTTAGGATCCTTTATGAGAGCTATGGCACCCCACTCCAGTACTCTTGCCTGGCAAATCCCCTGGACAGAGGAGCCTGGTAGGCTGCAGTCCATGGGGCCACTAAGGACTGAGTGACTTCACTTTCACTTTTCACTTTCATGCATTGGAGAAGGAAATGGCAACCCACTCCAGTATTCTTGCCCGGAGAATCCCAGGGATGGGGGAGCCTGGTGGGCTGCAGTCTATGGGGTCGCACAGAATCAGACCCGGCTAAAGCGACTTAGCAGTAGAAGCAGCAGCATGAGAGCTATCCTGCTAGTCTCCTTTTTATTCCAGCATCACTCCCTCCTTAAGATGTTTAATTCTGTAATTTCCCCTCCTTCAATGAAAGGGTATTTTCTATAGCAAGGAAATAGCCTATCAATTTAATCACAAAATATTAGGAGATCCAACCTGTCCATTCTGAAGGAGATCAACCCTGGGATTTCTTTCGAAGGAATGATGCTGAAGCTGAAACTCCAGTACTTTGGCCACCTCATGCGAAGAGTTGACTCATTGGAAAAGACTCTGATGCTGGGAGGGATTGGGGGCAGGAGGAGAAGGGGACGACCCAGGATGAGATGGCTGGATGGCATCACGGACAGGATGGACGTGAGTCAGAGTGAACTCCGGGAGATGGTGATGGACAGGGAGGCCTGGCGTGCTGTGATTCATGGGGTTGCAAAGAGTCGGACACGACTGAGCGACTGACCTGAACTGATATAGATAGGAGAGAACATTTTCTTTATACAGTATGGTACAGTGACTCTTAAACTTTGTCATGCATCCGAATAACTGGAGTATTATACAAAACAGTTTTCTAGGCCTCACCCAAGAGCTTCTAGTTTAGTGACTCAGGGCTCAGTTCAGTTCAGTCGCTTAGTCATGTACGACTCTGCGACCCTATGGACTGCAGCATGCTAGGCCTCCCTTTCCATCACCAACTTCCGGAGTCTACTCAAACTCATCTCCATTGAGTCAGTGATGCCATTGAACCATCACAGCCCCTGTTGTCCCCTTCTCTTCCCGCCTTCAATTGTGCCCAGCATCAGGGTCTTCTCAAATGAGTCAGTTCTTTGCATCAGGAGGCCAAAGTATTGGAGTTTCAGCTTCAGCATCAGTCCTTCCAATGAATATTTAGGACTGATTTCCTCTAGGATTGACTGGTTGGATCTCCCTGCAGTCCAAGGGACTCTCAAGAGTCTTCTCCAACACCACATTTCAAAAGCATCAATTCTTTGGCACTCAGCTTTCTTTATAGTCCAACTCACATCCATACATGATGACTGGAAAAACCACAGCTTTGATTAGACAGACCTTTGTTGGCAAAATAATGTCTCTGCTTTTTAATATGCTGCCTAGGTAGGTCATAACTTTCCTTTCAAGGAGCAAGTGAAGTGAAGTCAAGTCACTCAGTTGTGTCCAACTCTTTGCAACCCCGTGGACTGTAGCTGACCAGGCTCCTCCATCCATGGGATTCTCCAGGCAAGAATACTGGAGTGGATTACTGTTTCCTTTTCCAGGGGAATCTTCCCAATCCAGGGATTGAACCCGGGTCTCCTGCATTGGAGGCAGACACTTTAACCTCTGAGCCACCAGGGAAGCCCTTCAATGAGCAAGTGTTTTTTAATTTCGTGGCTGCAGTCACCATCTGCAGTGATTTAGGAGTCCCCCCAAATAAAGTCTGTCACTGTATACACTGTTTTCCCACCTATTTGCCATAAAGTGATGGGACCAGATGCCATGATCTAAGCTTTCTGAATGTTGACCTTTAAGCCACGTTTTTCACTCTTCACTTTCACCAAGATCCTCTTTAGTTCTTCACTTTCTACCATAAAGGTGATGTCATCTGCATATCTGAGGTTATTGATATTTCTCCTGGCAATCTTCATTCCAGCTTGTGCTTCATCCAGTCCAGCATTTCTCATGATGTATTCTGCATATAAATTAAATAAGCAGGGTGACAATATACAGCCTTGACGTACTCCTTCTCCTATTTGGAACTGGTCTGTTGTTCCATGTCCAGTTCTAACTGTTGCTTCCTTACCTGCATACAGGTTTTTCAAGAGGCAGGTCAGGTGGTTTGGTATTCACATCTTTTGAAGAGTTTTCCACAGTTTGTTGTGATCCACACAGTCAAAGACTTTGGCATATTCAATAAAGCAGAAGTAGATATTTTCCTGGAACTGTCTTGCTTTTTCTTGATCCAATGGATGTTAGCAATTTGGTATCTGATCCTCTGTGTTTTCTAAATTCAGGTTGAACATCTGAAAGTTCATGGTTCACATACTGTTAAACTTGGCTTGGAGAATTTTGAGCATTACTTTACTAGTGTGTGAGATTAGTACAATTGTGCAGTAGTTTGAGCATTCATTGGCATTGCCTTTCTTTGGGATTGGAATGAAAACGGACCTTTTCCAGTCCTCTGGCCACTGCTGAGTTTTCCAAACTTGCTGGTATATTGAGTGCAGCACTTTCACAGCATCATCTTTCATGATTTGAAATAGCTCAACTGGAATCCATCACCTCCACTAGCTTTGTTCATAGTGATGCTTCCTAAGGCCCACTTGATTTCTCATTCCAGAATGGATGCCTTAGGTGGTTGATCACACCATCATGGTTATCTGGGTCACAAAGATCTTTTTTGTAGAGTTCTTCTGTGTATTCTTGCCACCTCTTCTTAATATCTTCTGCTTCTGTTAGGTCCATACCACTTTGGTTCTTTATTGTGCCCATCTTCACATGAAATGTTCCCTTAGTATCTCTAATTTTCTTGAAGAGATCTCTATTCTTTCCCATTCTATTGTTTTTCTCCATTTCTTCACACTTATCATTGAAGAAGACTTCTCTTTGCTATTCTTTGGAACTCTGCATTCAAATGAGTATATCTTTCCTTTTCTCCTTTGCCTTCTGCCTCTTTTCACAGCTATTTGTAAGGCCTCCTCAGACAACCATTTTGCCTTTTTGCATTTCTTTTTCTTGGGGGTGGTCTTGATTCCTGCCTCCTGTACGATGACACAAACCTCCGTCCATAGTTCATCATGCACTCTGTCTATCAGATCTAATCTTTTGAATCTATTTCTCACTCCCACAGTATAATCATAAGGGGTTTGATGTAGGTCATACCTGAATGGTCTAGTGGTTTTCCCTACTTTCTTCAATTTAAGTCTGAATTTGGCAATAAGAGTTCATGATCTGAGGCACAGTCAGGTCCTGCATATGGGACTTTTGAAGGAGGTCGCCATTTTCTTCGTTACCTCCACCATAGTTTGGCCTGAGGTAAATAACAGGGAGCGAACACAGCTCCAATCATCAGCAGAAAATTGTATTAAAGATTTACTGAGCATGTCCCCACCCGTTAGAATAAGACCCAGTTTCCCCGTCAGTCAGTCTCTCCTCCCATCAGGAAGCTTCCATAAACCTCTTATCCTAATCCATCAGAGGGCAGACAGACTGAAAACCACAATCATAGAAAACAAACCAATCTAAATACATGGACCACAGCCTTCTTTAACTCAATGAAACTATGAGCCTTGCCGTGTAGGGCCACCCAAGACGGATGGGTCATGGTGGACAGTTCTGACAAAATGTGGTCCACTGGTAAGAGAATGGCAAACTATTTCAGTATTCTTGCCTTGAGAACCCCATGAACAGTATGAAAAGGCAAAAAGACAGGACACTGAAAGATGAACTCCCCAGGTCAGTAGGTGCCCAATATGCTACTGGAGATCAGTGGAGAAATAACTCCAGAAAGAATGAAGGGATAGCCAAAGCAAAACCAACACCCAGTTGTGGATGTGACTGGTGATAGAATTAAAGTCCGATGCTATAAAGAGCAATATTCCCTGGTGGCTCAGAGGTTAAAGCATCTGCCTCCAATGCAGGAGACCCGGGTTCAGCCCCTGGGTCAGGAAGATCCCCTGGAGAAAGAAATGGTAACCCACTCCAGTATTCTTGCCTGGAGAATCCCATGGATGAAGAAGCCTGGTAGGCTACAGTCCATGGGGTCGCAAAGAGTTGGACACGATTGAGCGACTTCACTTATTGCATAGGAACCTGGAATGTTAGGTCCATGAATCAAGGCAAATTGGAAGTGGTCAAACAGGAGATGGCAAGATGAACGTTGACATTTTAGGAATCAGTGAACTAAACTGGATTGGAATGGGTGAATTTAACTCAGATGACCATTATATCTACTACTGTGGGTAAGAATCCCTTAGAAGAAATGGAATCGCCATCATAGTCAACAAAAGAGTCCGAAATACAGTATTTAGATGCAATCTCAAAAATGACAGAATGATCTCTGTTTGATTCCAAGGCAAACCATTCAATATTACAGTAATCCAAGTCTATACCTGACCAGTAATGCTGAAGAAGCTGAAGTTGAATGGTTCTATGAAGACCTATAATATTTTCTAGAACTAACACCCAAAAAAGATGTCCTTTTCATTATAGGGGACTGGAATACAAAAGTAGGAAGTCAAGAAATACCTGGAGTAACAGGCAAATTTGGCCTTGGAGTACAAAATGACAGGCAAAGGCTAATAGAGGTTTGCCAAGAGCACGCATTGATCATAGCAAACATCCTCTTCCAACAACACAAGAGACGACTCTACATATGGGCATCACCAGATGGTCAATACCGAAATCAGATTGATTATATTCTTTTGCAGCCAAAGATGAAGAAGTTCTATACAGTCAGCAAAAACAAGATTAGGAGCCGACTGTGGCTCAGATCATGAACTCTTTTTGCCAAATTCAGTAACTTGGGGTAGATTCTTAAAAGTTTACATTTCTAACAAGTACCTAGGTGGTGCTGATACTTTGTGGCTAGGTGCTACAATTTAAGAATCACTGAAATATAAAGTCAATAAACACAGTATCACATGTGATAAATGAATATAGTTTGTGCAAAAGTGAGAGTGATTATACTTGCTCCATTGATCAAAGGACATATCTCATATATGGGAACTTTGCAGAGAACTTTGTGATTGACTCAAAGGAGAAGCAAGAGATGGGGATGAAAATTTCAAGAAGAGATTGTGTGAGTGGAAGTCATGTGTATTTCAGAGGTGTATCAAAGGGTGTGGATGAAGTATACAGTTTGTGAAAGGGAAAAATGGGAAACATTTAATAGTTTAGTGCAAAAGACTTCTTAAAATAGATAATTTAATATTTTAATTTGGTTAAATGCACCTTGAAAAAAGATACATTATTTTAGTTTTGGAAGTTACTTAGCAAAAGAAGAAAGACAATTTCTTTTATTATCTTTGAAGTACTGATTGTATTCAGAGAAGTCATTTAGTATCTAAAGCAGGGCTTTCCTTTAAAGAGAAAATTATCTGTGTTGTGATTTGAAAGAATTGAGCTTGGTTAATTTTATATATTTCTGGAACAGATTATTTCGGAAAAAAGCAATCTTCCAATTCTGTTTATTTTGTATAATGCAGGGTGTTCATTTCTTTAGAGGAAAATGTATCTTAGATATGTGGGAAAATGTTTTCCTTTAGTAAATGATCAGCTTATTTTTAAGGGATTAATAGGACAACATAGCATACTGTGCTTTCCCAAACAGCANGATATGTGGGAAAAATGTTTTCCTTTAGTAAATGATCAGCTTATTTTTAAGGGATTAATAGGACAACATAGCATACTGTGCTTTCCCAAACATAGCATCAGTGATATCATGTTGGCACCTTGGAACTGGTGATGCTGACAGTAACAAATCTTTTAGAGCACAGAAGTTATTTATGCCTATTGTATGTGTAAATCAGGACTGATAACTTCTTCTGCCTACCTGTTTGTTAAACATTTACCAGTTGGTGGATTACTGAATATACCATGATATGACATGTTATGCTATAAACAAATATAAAGATCTGAAAGCATAAATAAAAAAGAAGCCAAAGGCAGAACAAGGAATGCCTAAATTGACATCAGTCTCAGTCCTGGACTAATCTCTCTTTGACTTGATTTTTATGTCTTTGCAAGACAGAGAAACAAGCAATTGGGCCACAAAGTGTGAGGTGGTATGAGACCACTGCAAACAGGCACAGTACAAAAACAGGACAATTAAAAGGTGAACATCTAAATGAAAAAGGAAAAAAAAATATTACACTCATGTAATGAGACTAGGAAAAATCTTGTTTGTCATGGCCTAAAATCTCAGTGAAAAAATTTAAGTTCCTTTTGAGAAAATGAAGGCACTAGACTTTCTTCTCTTGGGTTTTGGGATTCTAATTTACACTACATGTGCCTTATGGCATAAAATAAATTTCAAAAAGTGTTAAACATTGATTCAGTCAGATTATNATTGAGTTAAATTAAAAATCAGTAACAAATCTAACTTTAAAAAATATGCTGTGAATTTAAAACATTTATAAATAATCCATGTCCAAACCAGAAGTTGCATTATTAATATAAAATTTAAAACATTTAGACATGTTGGTCTAAATAAGAAAATATTTTACATCAGCTGTATATAGATATTTCTGCGACAAAGCATGGAATCAGTGATCTCCCCAGCCAGAGACAAGCATTCTGGCCCAATCTTGATTATTTCTGATCATCGCTCTCTGATGAAAAGAGTCAGAGGTCATTCAACAAATGGATGAGTTGATGTCTGAAATGAAGTATGAGGACAGAATGGTATGGAACATCTTTACATGCTAGATGAGAAGTACTAAAAAAATGGAAATTACTGAAAAAAGTATACATATAAAAAAGACACACAAGCATTATTAAAGGAGCTTCCACTGACCAATTTGAGTATCAAAGTCAATAAGGATAGAATGGGTTATAACTCATTGAATGAAGTGGGAATCCCTAGGACAATACTGATATAGATAGAGATACAGAAGAAAAAAAAAAGATAAATACTTGTCCCATGCCAACTAATAGATACAAAAGAAAAGGTGAACCTCAAAAACTCTTCACTTGTCACTTTTCAAAATAATGATTGACATATTCAAGAATTTCAGTGGATGCTAAAGCAAATTAATTAGAAGGGAGAAACTTTACAATGGAAAAATCCCATGTATTCCATGTTCACCAAGTGATCAAATGTAATGTTAATGGGACAAACGTACATTATGCTCCTTTCTTTTTGATTCAGTTCTGGTAGTATTTACTTGATCACATCCCATTTTCTATTTTCTCTTTCAATTACTCCAATTACGTATCAATTTTATTCTCATAGACTGGTCCTCTGTTTCTCTTCTTTTTAAGTTATCCTCCTTTCTTCCATTGCTCTTTTCTATTTTGTTATTTCTGGAAGATTTCTTAAGTACTACTATCCAAGTCTACTAGTTTTTCATTTCTGCTATAAGAGTTTTTATTGTACAGAACTCTCTTTGTTTAAAAAAAAATGTTTCTGCACATTGCTTCATAATACCATTTTATTGTTATTTCAT